>JAWWEE010000263.1:0-15839 GCA_035221455.1 Xenops minutus | reverse complement strand
CCTCCCTGTGTTCTGTGACACCCATCCCTGTGTTCTGTGTGACACCCTCCCTGTGTTCTGTGTGACACCCTCCCTGTGTTGTGTGACACCATCCGTGTGTTCTGTGTGACACCATCCCTGTGTTCTGTGTGACACCATCCCTGTGTTCTGTGTGACACCCTCCCTGTGTTCTGTGTGACATCATCCCTGTGTTCTGTGTGACACCCTCCCTGTGTTCTGTGTGACACCATCCCTGTGTTCTGTGTGACACCCTCCCTGTGTTCTGTGTGACACCCTCCCTGTGTTCTGTGTGACACCCTCCCTGTGTTGTGTGTGACACCCTCCGTGTGTTCTGTGTGACATCATCCCTGTGTTGTGTGTGACACCCTCCCTGTGTTGTGTGACACCCTCCCTGTGTTCTGTGTGACACCATCCCTGTGTTCTGTGACACCCTCCCTGTGTTCTGTGTGACACCCTCCCTGTGTTCTGTGTGACACCCTCCCTGTGTCCTGTGTGACACCCTCCCTGTGTTCTGTGACACCCTCCCTGTGTTCTGTGTGACACCCTCCCTGTTCCCTGTCAGAACCATGAAATAATTACTTCAGGCTTTGAGCTGAGGGCCCAAAAACAGCTGTATGAGCCCACCCAAACATCTGGGGACAGATGTTGAGGACTTGAGCTCCAAGGTGCCTGGTGAGGTCATGAAACACCATGGAAGCTGTGATTTTGCTGCAGCTGATTTCCCAAAGGCAACTTGTGGCCTGGGAGCATTGAAAGCTACTTCAAACAAGGAGGATGAGTCTTTGCAACACCCCTTGATTGGCAATTGTGATAAATCCCTATCATTGCTACTGACTGCTCTGAGGGTTTCCATGTGTTAAAGATGTTGCTGAAATGACCTGGAATGAAGCAGCACAAAGGGAAAGCTGCATGAAATACTTGTCTTTGCAGAGTTCCCTGAGCAGGTCTGTGATGAACCACAACCCCTCCTCTGCCCCACCAGCACCTCACTGCTCACCCTCAGATCATGCACATGGAAATGCTTTTGTTGTGTTTTCTGGCCAGGTACTTTCCACTGTGGTCATTTATTATTCAGCCCTTGGACTGGAACATGGAGCAGTGTGTGCTTGAGTCACATGGGGGTTAGTCAGAGGCATAAAATATTTACAAATGTGAACCCTCTCACAAGTCTCTACCAAGCACTGAGAAATTAAGAGTATCATCCAGAAATATTCTGATCTCTTTTTAAAAAGTCACAAGTTTAGCAATGCCGAAATCCATGGTCAGCTTCATCTTCTGATTCTGCACATTCTTTCCTCGTGTTTTTGAGCTTTTTTCATTTCCCCTTCCCCTTTCTTTAAGGGAAGTGGAATTTGTGATGTTCTTGTCATGATTCAGCTACTAAGATTGTAATCAGAGCTGAGATGAAATAGAAAAACAAGCAACATTACTACACCCCCCAGAATCAATCAGGAGCTTTGCAAAGCCCTGATCTCTAAGGAGTATTTCCAGATCTATCTGGAAGCTGTTCCTGCCTCAAAGCTTCCAGCAGAGGAAGAGCAAGGCAAAATGAAACCTGCAGATGGACTGTGTGTTCAATCAGCAGCATCTGGGAGGGATCCTGGGCTCTGATGCACCGACTTCAGTGGGATTTGGGGGGAGCCCAAGGGGGAGAAACAACTCCAGAGCTTTTTGCTTCCATTCAGGAGCGAGAGTAGAAGAGCAGGTCCCTGCAGAGCTCACACTGCATGCCCAGCTCCTTTAACAAGCAGAACACTCATCCACTGCATTTGTCATTCCCTCCCTGCTCTTTGGAGCCAGCCCTGGAGCCCGTGCTGCCTGTAACCTCACAGACAACAACCACAGGCCAGGAGCTGGGAAGAACAACAGTTTGCACCTCCAAACCCAAAGGGCTCAGATATTTTGCCTCTGCAAAGAAAAATAGATGTTTATGGAGGAAAACCAGTTTATAAGTGACACACAAGAGGCTGCTTGTTCCACCTGAGATGCTCCAGAGCAAGCAGGGATCATGCTGGCCATGCATAAACCTGCCCCCCTGCATTAAACATCCTCACCCTTTAAACGTGGCCAATTGTGTGGGTGTGGAAAGCTCAGCCAGAGCCCTGTTTGTCACAGGGAACAAGCAGCAGAGATGTCTCCAGAGCCCCCCTGCACCTCAGTGCCAGCTCCTCTCTTCCTACCATAGCCCTTCCCCACCATTCCCACCATCCCTGTGTCATCACAATGGCTCTGTATGACTGTAATCCATATATTATTGGCTTCATCCTCCCTCTTTGGGATTCCAGGAGAATGGGAACCTGTTCCTGGTGCATCCTGCACTCCAGCCAAAGCCTGGCAGAGTGCAGCAGGGGGATCCCAGCAGTCACAGCTCCTGCATGAGTAATTTGGGTGAGGATGGAGGTGAGGGAGCAGGGAGGGAAAGAGCTGCTCCAAATCCTTCAGCTCTTCACTTGGACACAGTGAATGAGATATTTAAATACAGTTGCCATGGAAACAATCAAAGAGGGGGGGTCCTTGTGTGTGTTTGGGTAATCCCAAAGGGGGTATTTAATTGGAATCAACCACAGCTTTTTAACTGTGTTTTAAATTGGAGAGAAAGAAAAAGAAGCAGCTGCCAGAAATGGAACATTAAATAAAAAGGTAGGGTGGGACACCAACCCAGCCCACGTGAAACAAGACTGGGGGAGAGGAAGGGAAATCAAAAGAATAAATTTAACTGGTAAAGGATTCATTAGGGTTGCACCAAAGCTCAGTTCACTTTCCCTCCTGTTGACATGAAGGAGTTTGATGTAGGTCCAGCCCAGAGGCAGCAAGAACATCTGTGCCATCTCTCCCTCTGCCCCTCTCCCTGCTCCCAGGGGACCCAGCAGCTGCAGACTGGAACCTGGAATCTGCTGCACACAGGGAATGAGGGTTCTCCTCTCTCCTCCTCGTGTTTTCCTCTGTTCAACCTCACCCACGTTGAGCAGAGCCCTCAGAGCTGCCTCGCCACGGCATTCTTGGGGCCAGAAACAATCCTAAAAGGCTCCTAATTAACTGTTACTGTTGTTAATGGTGGTATTGGGGTGGTTGTTTAAACTAAAGCACATTGTTAGTACAAGAGTAAACTCAGTGTGAGTAGACTTGGGAAATTAGAGATACTTACTTTGGAAAGACTGATCCTGGACTAAGGGCAGTGGGAGAGGAAGCCTAATGGTTTAAAGAGAAAATTTGATAGGGTATGAATGGAACTGTATCTCAAAGAGCTGAACTTCATGGTCCAGAAGGCCTTTTCCAACCTCTTGCTGCCATGTTTAATGCTTTTGGTATGAAAATGAGATGCCACAGGGTCTGAATGACAGTGCAGGGGGGATTCAGTCCGGCACCCAGGGAGAAGGAGCCAGTTCCTGACCTCTTGTAAAGAGACAGGATGACATTTGGGATTCATTCTGCATGGACAGAGGTGCCAGAACACGCACATTGAGGAAGGGCACTGATCCCAGATGGCAGGACCAGGCTCTGCTGCTCTGCACAGAGAGCCAGCACAGAATCAGCACACAGGAGGAGCTGGGAGGAGTCCAGCAGCTCAGCAAGGGAAGGGACTCACTCAAGGTCCAGTTTGAATTCTATTTTTAGGTACTGCACACTCTCATCCTCCTCTGAAGAGGAAATGGGAGAATGCTGCTTGGCCCTGCTGCCTTCCTAAAGCACTGGGAGCTCAGGTTTGCTGGTTTTGTCATTATTAATAATCACCACTGGACTTGTAAGGGCTGTTTTTAGAAGCTGGGAATGCCCAGGGAGGTGAAGGAATCAAAGGCTGAGCAGAACCAAGCTAATCCTTGTGTAAGCTTGCAGGCTGGCTCTGTTAAACCCAGATCTGTGTGAGGAGGCTGTGACTGGGATGGGAGGGCTCTGCCCAGCACTGTCCCAGTGCCCAGGGAAGCAGCCTGGCAGAGCCTGGCACACTGTCAGGGGCAGCTGCACCTCATGGGCCAGAAATTAGGACACTCTGAGCTCCCATCAGTTCA
The DNA here is from genome assembly GCA_035221455.1 of Xenops minutus. Classification (NCBI taxonomy): domain Eukaryota; kingdom Metazoa; phylum Chordata; class Aves; order Passeriformes; family Furnariidae; genus Xenops; species Xenops minutus. The sequence continues at coordinate 11,832 of JAWWEE010000263.1, read as the reverse complement.
AATCATTGCATTTTGGCAACATTCCCCCTTCCCACATGGCCCTTCCTTGACTAGATCTTCCAGTTTCCAAGCACAACCTCCCCAAGCCTCAGCTCAAACACAGAAACCTTTCCTTGCTTCTCCCCCCTTTTCCCCACAGCCCAAACTCCTCCTGCCAGCCTCTTCCCCCTCGCTCCCCCACCCCTTGCACCTTCCTCGAAGGAAAACAGCAGGGAAGATGTACGGCTGTAATGGATTTCCCCCACTGGAGTGTCCATTAAATTGAAAGCCTTGCTCTGGAGCCCGAATGGTTGGTCATTAAGGCACCTCAGACCAGCAGCATAAACCAATCCCCACGAGTGCTGCCATGACAAATGGGGCCAGGGATCAGGAGCGATCGGGATGCAGGCAGGAGCTGCAGCTCTGGGCGTAAAAATGATTAATGAACAATCCCCAGCATCCTTTCTTCCCTCTGCAGGGAGGAGGAGAGCGAGGCTGGCAGGAAGAGCAGCTCCTCGTGCAAGGGGGGATAATGGCAGGAATGATGTGTCTCCAGGAGATTCCCAGGGCCCTGTGTGCACATAATAAATTGCCATTGTCACTTTTGGGGAACTCAGGAAGAAAGATGGGCAAAGGCAGCAGAAAGAGCTCCCCAGAGGGGAGAGAACAAAGAGTTCAGCCCCGAGAGCCCAGCCCTGCCTGGGAGAGGCACCAGCTCTGCTCCCCCTTGGCCTCTGTTTGCTCAGCAAAGTGGGTTTGAAGTGAACAGAAGGATTTGTGTCCCCAGACTTATGAACATCTGTGATGGCAGGAAAGCCAGAGAAGGGATTGTGAGACACAGATCTGCAGGTCTGAGCCCCGTGTCAGGGAGCAGGGGATGCCCTGGAATGCTGGGCTGTGCTGCCTGGGCAGTACCTGCACTCAGGTATGCAGGGGACAGACAGAGATGGAACTCACTTTCTTCCAGAATTGAGTCAAATTTCTTACAGGAATGGTGGAAATCAGCTCAGCACTTCCTGCCTCAGTTCCCTACCTGAAAAACCAAACCCTTCCATTTCTATTCTCCCTTCATTACCTGCACACAACCCCTTTGGGGCAGGGCAGCCACTGCTTCCCTCTGTACCTCACATATCACAGAGCTCCAGAGGGTGATCCTGCAAACACAGGAGCCAAAACCCGGCACACAAACCCAGCCAAGCCTTTTGATCCTGCTCTGCTTCTCCTTCAGTGCCACTCTGGGCTTTATCTCTGAGAGCCTGCACAAGCCCATGGGGAGGTGGGGAGGGATCCAAGGGATGGGTCACACTGGGAAAACCTGCTTTAATTTCCTCCTCCAGCTTCCCAGTGACACTGTGAATCATTGCAGGCAAGAAACACTTGGATAGATGGATTTTGCAGGGCTGGAGTGGCACTGCCCAGGGCACAGGGGGCCATCCAGCAGTGCCATCAGCACTTGTGCCCCTGCAGGAAAGGCACTTCAGCAGAGCAGGGTCCTTCAGGCAGTGACTCAGAGAGGGAGACTCTCCCTTTGTGAGTCACCTGTTAAAACTTAGCACTCTGCACAGAATCTTGGTGGGTTTTTCCTTCAGTGCCTCAGTATTTGAATGCCAGGGATGGCAGCACTTGCTGTTATCCCCCTTTCCCACGCTGTCCCCCTTTCCCATGGGCATCCCTTTGAACACCTGCTGCAGGTGACTCGGCCTCCCCTGCTAAAAACCATCCACCTCAGATGTGAGAATATTTCCATTAAAAATGCCAGGTGTGAGGAGGAGATAAAGGCAGTTCCTGTGGTGATGCTGCTCCTTGGGTGTTTGCCAGAGCTGGGCAGCAAAATTCCCCTTTGGCAGAGCAGAGATGACCATGGCCAGCGAGGTGCCAGAAATCCTGCACTGGGATTCCTCAGGGGAAAACAGGGATGGTTTTATGGTTGAGGCACCAGCTCTGCCAGGTCTGTGTGGGGAGATAAGAGGTGAGCACTGCTGGGGCTGGGTGAGGGATGTGTGACCCTTCCTTCCACCTTCTCCCTGGGCCATCCAGGAGCCCCAGCACAGCACTGAGTGCCCACACCAGGCTGGCCTCACCTGGACAAGTTTTCCTGCTGTCACAGCCTGTCCCAGGCTCTGCTTCCCTGGGCTCAGCCAAGCTCTCCCAAGGTATTTCCCTTCCCCTGTGGAATAAGAGCAGCTGGGAGCAGGGTCGTTTGTTTGGCCTTTCATCCCTCAGCGTGATGGATGAGGATACTGATAAATAGCTGCCTCTGTGAGAAAGTCTATTTTTGGTCCTTAGCTGCCATCTGTGGCTGTGAGAATTGTCTTCCCACTCACCTGCTCCATGGCCAGAAGCTGAAACCTTCTGGGTGGTGCTGTGCCCAGGGTTAGAGCTGAGCTTGGGGATCAGGGCTGGGGATTTGCTGCTCCCTTACTGGAAATAAAGGAGAATTCCTTCCCTGCTCAGATCCTTCCCATGGGGCAGCGTCTCCAAGGAAGCCCCACAAAAGCCCCTGGGGCTGCATCGAATCCTCATGGATTTCACAGCCTGTGAAGTGCCCAATCCCTTGGCATTTCCCAGCTCCAAAGGAGCTTCATTCCTCAGGGACTGGGAGCTGCTGGAGCTTCCAGGTCAGGGAATCGCAGCTGTGCATCCCTGGGGAGAAGGGCAGAGTGGGAAACAGGGAAACAGCCCCATCAGTTAAGGAAAAGGAAGGCAAAGGAAAGCTCTGGCACAGGGCTGGGTTTGCCTCAGCTGCCTGCATGACTTTGCAGCAGCCACTGCTTTAATTTTCTCTCCTGTTCCTGAGCATAATTTCTATTATTTTCCATCTCGTCTGTGCAAGACAGAGCTCAGGATAGATTTGGATACCTGCATTCTGTGGCTGTACATTTCCCAGTGCCATGGGACGCTGATTTCATTTGGGTTTCTAATTTATTTCACAATACCGTGGAATAATTAGAATTATTAAAGCCAAAATGTTCTTTGCTGCCTGTTTCTATTAGGCAAAGCAGCTCAGACAGCCGGGTCTTTGGGGAGGGAGGAGAAGGTTTGTTTTTTACCACCTCCCAATCTTTTGTCCTTCATGACCTTTTTTTTTGCCAAAATTAACATTTATGCAAAAAAACCAGAAGGGGAAAATTCACATTCTTCCCATTGCACCAAAGATTCCTGCTGAGGGAAGGTTATTCCATGCACAGCCATGCTATAGGGTGTTTTGGAGGGATGAGCTGCCCTTTTTCAGGCTAAATCAGCAGCTCTAACATGTTTTCCTTCTTTCTTTATTGCTCTGCTCTCCTTGGAACACGAGTACTTTCCATGTTGACTGTGACATTACTGCCTGTGCTGGGAGCAGATGGAAAGCCAAGCTGGAGGGACAAGTCATGTTCCCATTAAGAGCCAGCAGTGAGATGTGATGGTTCCTAATGTAACCCTGCAAGTCGTTGACAGGGCTGTTTCTCAAAAAAAAAAACAAAAAAACCTCCCAAACTAAATAAGAAAAAATTACCCTGAGGCACAGCAAAGTGTGCTGGTAAAACCCTGCCTTTGAGGTGTGGAGAGTTTCACAACTGGCTTTGGTGGAACTGGGAATTTTTAGCCTTTTATTGGAATAAATCAATCAAGGGAGAGTTTTCCTGGGGATAAGCAAGGAAGGATTTGCATAGCAGGAAATCAAGCAGCCAGATTTTCAGGAGGAGGACTATTCCTGGATTTGAGTCATCACTTTGGGGTCTAATCAGCTGGAGCAAATCAGGGCCACGGAGTCTTGAGTGCACACAAGGAAAATCAGAATTCTGCCTGCTGTGGGAGGGAGCTGGCTCTGAAGGTGAGCTCGAGCCAGGCCACTCTTCAGGATATTTGAATATTAAAGTTAATAGCCCTTAACTGTTGGCTTGCCAAGGCCTTTACAAGCTTCCCAGAGCATCATTGCTGGGATCATTCTCCCCCAGAAGAGATCCTTTCCTCTCTCCCTTCCCAATCCTGCACAGGCAGCTGCTGTTGGAGGGAGACGCACTCAGAATCACAGAATCCTGGAAGGGTTTGGGTTGGGAAGGACCTCAAAGCCCTCCTCATTCCACCCCCTGCCATGGGAAGGGATGCCACTCACCAGATCAGGCTGTGCAAGAAAGGAAGGAAAAAAGAAGGAAAAAGAGATCATTTTGATTAATTTCACTTGCAAATGTAGTGCCTTAACCCTGCCACATCTTTAGGAGCCCCAGAGCCAGGGAGGGATTTTAAAAGCTCTCTGTATCAGAGCCTTTCCCTTGTCCCATCGCTGCTCCCCCCCAGCATCCTCATCCCCTATTCAGGGTGAGCCTTTGTCCTCCCAGTGCCCAGCAGTCACCACCACGTCTCCCTTCATCCACAAAGAGAAGCCTTATCTTCTGATGGACACATCCAGCACATTCTCTGTGACATTTAAATCTCCCTTTGTAGCCAGCTCAGATATTTCTGCTGTTAAAAGGAGCGGCCCAGCCGGGTGATTTCATTACTGCAAATGTTATTACAGTGAAAGCCTGTTTAAGACATAATGTCACTGAAGGGAAAATAGGATCTAGCAGCAAGAACAGCCTGATGGAGGGTGCTGGGTTTCATCACAGCCTGAAAGAAACCTCTCAAACATCAGACCTGCTAATGGAGCAGCTTTTTTCTCCATCGAATCAAACCAGCCACTTCCTCAAAGCCCTAAGGCGAAGAATTAGAGAGGAGATTGAATGGAATTAGGCACCCAACTCTCTCTGACTTTATATTTGAGCTCCTAAGCTGTTCTTGCTGCTTTAGAAATTGGAGTTGAGCTGCTGGGGTCTCAGTGCCACGGCCACGGTGAATGGAGAGGCTTTGTGGCAGCAGCAGCCACGGGTCCCACAAAGGCACTGCAGCTCTGTGTCCACAGCCAGGGCTCCCTGGCCCCAGAAACCACCCCAGACACGTCCCAGTCTCCCTGAATGAAGTCACTGGGAATTGGCCAAGGGCTTGGCCCCAGTTTCCCCCCTGACGTAGCAATAAAGGCTTTCTCCTCCAAAGCCAAGAGGAAAACCTGAGCTCCTGCAGTCAGAGGTGTCATGAGGGCTCAGCTCAGACACACAGGGTGGGTGGGGTGAGATACAGGACAGTGCCCACACCCTGCTCCCAGCCCTGGCTCTGTTTTGGACATCACTTTGGTGTGCAAGATAGCTGTGAGTCCCATCTCAGCCTTCAGAGAGTGTGAGAAACTCAGAACCTGTGAGAAGCTCAGAACCTTTGCTAATGGGGCTCACAGATCCCTTGGCTGTGTTGCCTTTGGAGGGGTGAGCAGTTCTCTTCCATTTGTTCAGCCTGGAGAAGGGGAAGGAGAGAGGAGGGGAGACCTCATGGCAACCCAGAGCTTCCTCACAAGGGGCAGCTCCATCTCTGCTCCCTGTGAGCAGGGACAGGACTCTGGAATGGCTGGGAATGTGTCAGGGCAGGGTTAGGTGGGATCTCAGCAGAAGGTTCTTCCCCCAGAGGGTGGTGGGCACTGCCCAGGCTCCCCAGGGCAGTGGGCACAGCCCCAAGGCTGCCAGAGCTCCAGGAGGGTTTGGACAATGCTCAGGAACAGGGTGGGATTGTTGGGGTGTCTGTGCAGGGCCAGGGGTTGGGCTGGATGATCCCTGCATGTCCCATCTAACTCAGGATATTCCATGATTCCATGATCTGACATCTTTCCAAGGGCTGAATCCCGACAAGCCTCAGGTCAACACCCCCATCTCCCCCCAGAAGCCTGGCCTGTGCCCCTCCTGGGCTGTGCCAAGCTGCACTGATCAGCTCCACAGAACACCACCATTTCACAGCATGTTTTACCACCGACTTAACTGGTTTTTCACCTGGTTTTCTTCCTTGGATTTTTTTTTTTATTTATCTTTATACCTCTTTATGCAGGAGCAACTCCAGTATATCCCAGGCTGCTCCTGGCAGTAACAAGGCAGAGCATGACAGCAAAAATGCATCCAGGGGCAGCTCGGAGTGTCCCTGCTAAGTGCCCATAAACACTGTGAGCCTGCAGCAAAGCCAGCAGCTGCCTCTCCCTCCCTCCCTCCCTCACCCCGCACAGAGCCCGCACAAATTGAGGCTCTGCAGGTTTTACAGCTGTCAGACAATGAGCCTGGTGCCGGCTATTTCCTCCTGCTTTTCCTTTCTTTTAATGGAAAATAGCTCAGCGCTGCCAGGGCTCAAGTGGCCCCTCCAGCAGTGAATCGATGCAGCCAAGGCGGGCTGGAATGGCCACAAAGGGGTTGTGTTACTGCATGTCCTCCCTGCCAAGGGTTTGCAGCCCTCGATCACATTTCTGACAGGCAGGGAGATATTTATTTTGGGGCTGGGAGAGCATCCAAGAGCACAAAACTGGCCGCGAGGTGCTGGGGTGAATAGGATGGGGAGGGTGGGCTGGATTTGGGGAGCACCCCTGGCAGGGTGGGCACTTTGAGCTGTGTGATTTCTTTTCATGCTCGAGCAAGGCAAAAGAAATCTTTATCCCTGACTTAGGTGTAGGCAAGGAAAGAGTGAAGGTTACTCTTTATTACATCACAGCAGTTGATAAGGACTCGATCCTACCCTGGGCTGAGTGGCCACACGACCTCAGCCTTTGGGATAAACCCCCTGTGTTACATCCTGGGGCAGTGAACCCACCTCTGCAGAGCTTCATCCAAGCAGCCCCAGGACAGCCTGTGCCACAGGGAGCTGTAAAGCCCTGGCACAGCTGCCCAGGGCAGTGGTGGAGTCACCATCCCTGGAGTTGTTCAAGAAACCTGTGGATGTGGCACTTGGGGACATGGTTCAGTGGTGAACACGGTGCTGGGTTCATGGTTGGAGTTGATGTTGGGTTCGTGGTTGGACTTGGTGTCATCTTGGAGGTCTTTTCCAACCTTAATGATTTGGTGACTCTGTGGTTGATTTTCCTCCCCAGACCGGTGGGTTTTGCCCCTCAGCTGAGCCCTCAATCCCTCCTGGGCACTTCCAGTGCCAGGTAAATCCCATTTGTTCAAAGCCCTCTCAGCATATGGCTGAAATTGTGGAATCATTACGGATGGAAAGACCCCTGCAGTGGCTCTATCCTACAGCACATGCTGCATGAAACACCTCCTCGTTCTGTTTACAACTGAGTGTAACCAAGTGTGGCTCCTGTGCCTTCCAGGTGCCTTTGGACACGCAGCATTGCGGGAAGGGATTGATCCCTGATCTTTAAAACAGATCTGGAGAAGACCCCAGTGAATGTACACACATGGGGAGTATCACCAGGAAACAGCAGCTCTGCAACTCTCCAGACCTGTGCGTGGGGTTTTCCACGTCTGACAGTGCTCAGGGGTGATTTATGTATAACCAGAGCAGCCTCCAGTGGTTGGATCCGTGAACTTTTCCAAGAGCCCTTCCTCTCAGCTCCCGGGTGGGTTCTGCAGACCCCAAGCCCAGCCTGTTTGAGGGCTGAGCTGGGAGCAGCGGGTGCCCTGCCACGCACTGGGAGCCCAATTGGTCCCTAATTGAGCTGAAGCAGCTGCTCGGGGCTGGCAGTGCCATCCTGCTGTGCACAGACAGCTCCTGGTGACAAGAGCCCTGAGCTCGGGGGTGGCACCACTGCTGGGCCAGCATCCCAGCCCCGAGGTGACAGCAGCACCCCTGGGATGCCAGGCAGGGATGGGGGGATTCTGTGCCAGTGCTAACCCAAACCCCCCAGCCCTGCAGGAGCCACATCCTGCAGCTCTGTCTCCGTGGCTGTGCTCCCACATCATCTGTCTCTGCCAAGCAGCAGATGGTCCTCCCCGGTTTGTGGGCTCAGGGATCGTGCAGGGATCCAGCTTGCAGGGAAAGGAGGCTGCAGGATCCCCTCTGTGTGCTGTCCTGCACCTGGAGCTTCCCAGGGGGAACAGCTTGGAGGGGATCGCTGCCAGGAGAGTCAGTTTGGGGGTTTGGCTTTTAAATTCTCTCCCTGTGCCTTGGCAGTTCTCAGAGTGGTTTTTGCTTCCCAGGGCAAACCAGGTGAGAGGCGGGACTGGGACCTGGGGGTGACTGGGAGGAGGTGGGAAGCTGGGGAAGGTGTGTGTGGAGGTCACAGCTGATCCCACGGGGTGTTTGTGCTGCCCTGAGCATTCAGAAAGCCCTCGTGTCTCCAAGGACAGGAGCTTCAGGAGACACACACTGAGATGCTAAATCCTGCCAGGGAGCAAGGGGCAGCTCAGGCTGGGCTGCAGCTCGGATTTTATGGAAAACAAGGAGAGGAGGTGACACAAAGAGGTCTGGTCTGTGTCTGAGAAACTTCCCTTATCAAAAGATAGATTGGTGACACTTTTCCTCGATGCAGCTGCCCAGGCATTTCAAAGCCTCTGAAATTTCATTATCTAAGGAGCACTCACTGGCTTTGTTGGGGACTTCTGGCTGCTTTACAAAGCAATTCCAGCATTATTATTGGAACAAAAACATAACAACTACTAATCCTCTGTTTAAATGACCAGTAAGTTCCCTGCAGGCAATGCTCTGCCAAAACATTTATCCACCTAATTTTATTTCATGTAGTTTCTTTAAACTCAGATTTAACCTTTTGTGATGGGGGTTGGAGGCACTTCTGTTCAGAAGCACATTTTACAGACTCCTGGGAATGTAATTCCCTGGTGCAGGGGAGGGAGGGGGCTGCTGCTTGTCCACATTAAAGGTGTCTTACAGAACTGTGAAAGGGCAAATTTCCTTTCAGGTCACCCAGTGCCTGTTTTTTTGGAGGAGTGTGGCCAGGCTGAAGAGAAAAGCTCAACCTTCCTGCAGGTAAGTGGAGTCAAATCCTTTATTTTTGGGTACAGGACAGGCTTTTCCCAAGCTGGCAGCATCACAGCCAGGAAATACTGTTGGCTCAGCGAGGACAGCAAAGCCTGCCCTCATCCTTGGAGCTTCTGAGATTGTATCCTGGGATAAACAAACAGGAGAATTTCCTGGGTTGCAATCCAACAGGAGTGGGGGAGGGCATCCCGTAAATCTTGGAATGTGTCATTTAGCCTGGAACAGCCTCTTTCTGTTCTTCCTCGGCTTGTTTTTCCCACCACACTCCTACTTTCTGACTTGAGTCAAGCTCATAACTGGAAAGCCAGCACTTCAAAGGCAAAAGGAGCGTATTCTGCCTGGAAAATGTTTAAGTGAAACGTTGCAGCACTTGTGAAATGAACGCTGTCGTTTAGGAACTGTCAAAACAAAAAGCTTCCATCTTCCCAGTTTCCTCTTTTTTATTTTTTTTTTTCCTTCAGGAAAAAAGTATTCCCTGACTTTGCCATGAATTTGTAAATCCCTTGTCACATTTGTTCCCTGCCCGGGCAGGGGGCTGGAATGGGATGATCTGTAAGGTCCTTTCCAACCCAAACCATTCTATGGTTCTATTCTCTATCACCACATTAGCACTGCCCCCTTCCCAAGGTTGATTTTCTCTGCAGATGAATAAAACACCACCAAGCCCTGACTGTGCAAAGAGACCCTGGCAGGGGAGGGAAGGACGAGGCCAGCTGTGAAAAACACACGAGGAGACATCCCCTGGAGACAGCTCGAGATTCCTGGTGCGGGGAATCATGTCACGAGCAGCACTTTCTCAGCTTTTCCTTCTCCCTGCACGCCTGTGGCTGTTGCTCTGCGGGAGGAGGAGGGAGAGAAGGGCTGGCAGGAGAATTTGGATGTGTTGCTGCTGCTGTCCCTGCGCTGCCATGGGCTGCTGTGTGTGCCTGGGCACGCCATCCCTGCATCCCTCCTTCCTCCCTCGCCCATCCGTGCACAGCGGGAGATAAACAAACCTGCCTCTGGACATGTCATGCCTTAAAATAGATGTTCATACATCAGCCTCTCTCCAGCGGCGGCGGCAGCAGCGAGACATGGCCGACTGGATCTGATCGTGCCCTCGCTCCCAGAAGGACCCCCAGCCCTCGCCAAGGTAGAGTGAGGGGTGGGCGTCCTGCTGTGTGTCCGTGTGTCTGTCTGCCAGGAGGCTGAGCCTGCTCCCTGTGCACCCAGGCAGGATGGTCCCCTCCCTGCCAGCTTGGCACGGATGGCACAGGGGTCTGGAGCATCCCTGGGGGACCACAGGGTGACCCTTCTTTTGAGGGGGGGTCACACGCGGTGTCTGGGTGGGTTTTGGGGTGCTCTGAGTGCTGGGGGGGCTGTTCCAAGCCCTGGGATGTGGGGCAGGGTGTCTGTAGCCCTCTGGGGTGCTGGCATGGGGGTGTGCTGGGGGTGGGATGCTGGGGGCATCCCAGAGCTGCATCCCAGGAAAGGGGTGGATCGCTGGGTTTTTTCCAGCTGTGGCAATAAGAGGGGCTGCAGCTTCTCCACTTCCAGCCTCCTACGTGATCCAGTCGCTTCCCCAGCCCCTGCTGCTGTTTGTCTCTCGGGGCTGGTGACATGTGGCTGTGCTGCAGCCAAGGTCACCCAAGGTTTGAGGGCTCTGGCACATCCAGCCCTGCCAGGTGCCTTTCCCAGGTGGGCTTTGCCAGGTCTGGATTCCCAGTGTGGAGGAGTCCAAATGTGCCCAGAGCAGGGTGAGATCTGCCCCACAGCGGGTGTGTGTCGTACTGGGGGCCAGGGATGACCTGCCCTGTGCAGGTCCCCAGGGTGCCAGGCAGGGGCTGAAGTGCCACCCTGGAATGGGCAGAGGGGAGGGAGACATCCATGGGGCTCTTTCTGAGCTCCCCCGTGCCCTTGCAATGTTTTTCTCTGCACGTTGCCAAGAAATGGCTGGAGGCTCCTTCCTTCTGCTCCACTGGCTGGTGCCTCAGGGAAAACGTCAGAGCAGAGGGACACTGAGCCAGCCTGGGCAGCCCAAGGTCACTGAGCTCCCCCCAGTCCCAGGGACAACTGGCCAGGGCTGGGCTGGGCTGGGGGGCTCTGAAAGGAGGTTCTTTGGGCAGCAGGAGTGATGGAAGAATGAGAATTTCTTCTCATGTGGGAGGGTCTGTCAGTGGGGCAGCAGCAAATGAGCAGAAAAAGGCCCCTCTTGGCCACATCTAGGACTGTGACCTGCTGGGTGAGGTGTCCAGGGGGAGGGTTCCTGCAGAGGAGTGACAAACATCCCAGTGATCCAAAGGCTTAGGAGCAGAGCTGTGTCCAGAGGAGCTGCTGTGTAAAATGAGCTTTCTCATCCCCTGAAGTTAACTCTTCCCACCCCAACCCCGTCCTGGATGTTCCAATGCAGCAGCAGGACTGCTGTCCACGGAGGGGTTAATCCTGCCTCCCCCTCCCCGCAGGCTTCTGTGCCTGCTCTGGAGGAGCCTGGGTCCTGGCCAGGCTGCCTGGTGCCATATGGAATCCTCCACCTGTCTGGGGGTTTCTCCTCCCCAGCCCTGGTGTTTTGCCCAGACCTGGCTGCCTTTCCTCACTGCTGAGCACAGGTTGGCAGCACCAGCCCCGAGCTGGCACTGCCCTGCTGGCAGAGCAGCCCCAGAGCCTGAGCAGGGGGAAGGTGGTCCTGTGCAGAGCATCTCCTGCCAACGTGGCCTCAGCCCAAAGTCGTGGGGCTGGAGCAAAACCCTCAGCCTGTGGGGACTCAGCAGCCTGGCTGCCTCGCCAGCCCTGGCAGGACAAACTTGTCCCCAGCAGTTTTCCTGCTTGGAAGGGATGTAGGGGATGCTTGGCCTCACATGGGAAGCAGTGGGGGGCTGACCTGACATCAGGAAGGTGAGAACTGGCTGCTTTGGGTCAGTATTTCTACAAAAGGGAGGGAGTGAGAGGTCCCCAGTTACAGCACCACAGAATCCCAGAATCACTGAGGCTGGAAAAGCCCTCCCAGCCCAGGGAGCCCACCCTGTGCCCAATGCCCACCTTGAGCACTGAGTGCCACAGCCAGTCCTGCCTTGGACACCTCCAGGGATGGGCACTCCAAACCTCCCTGGG
>JAWWEE010000262.1:0-16044 GCA_035221455.1 Xenops minutus | reverse complement strand
TCCCCTTCTCCCTTCTCTCCCTTCTTCCGTCCCTTCTCCCTTCCCTTCTCCCCCTTCCTTTCCCTTCTCCCCCTTCTCCCTTCCCTTTTCCTCCTTCCCCTCTCCCCTCTCCGTGCGGGCCGGGCCGGGTGCGGGGCCGGGGCCCTGCGGAGCTTCACTTCATGCCTTCCTTCCTTCCATCCTTCCTTCCTTCTTTCCCACTTATTTATCCCATGTCCGTGTTTCCCCGGCCCCCCGAGCCGCCCCCTCGGCCGGGGACCCTGCTCGGCCACAATGCCCGGGCTGGGCCACTGTGAGTTTGGTTAAAAACCCTCTCTGTTAATCGCTTATTTTCGGTCAGGCTGCTTTTAGCTGCATTGATTAAATGTGTTTCCTGCCCGTCCGTCTTTAGGCACGTAAGAAATGCTGAGTTTTTGAGGTTTTGGGGGTTGTTTTCCCCCCCACTCTTCTTTTTAAATACCTTTTGGAACTGTTAGCACTCGTAATGTAAAGCATTTCTAAGCTGCAAATTGGAAACCTCTGAGCCATAATGGTCTTGTTGCATTGAGCTGGCTGTCTCTGTAAGCCCTCCATTCTCCTGGAAAAAAAAAAAAAATAGAAAGGAAGGGGAAAAAAAAGCCCTAAAAAAACCTTAGGAGATTCATGTTTAGAAAATTGGCCACATGCATCGTAGCTGTTTTTTAAACCTCAGTACCTAAGTCATATTTTCCATTCCAAATATTAAGAGTGGTTAAACTATGTTAAAGGGATATACTCTACCTTAGTTCCCTTGCAGGCTATAGGGAATTTTAACACAAAGGAAAATGGCTCTGCAATATAAAAGAATCTTGCAGTGCCTGATACACAGCAGCACCAAGGAGTAGAAGAGACTATTGGCAATTGTAATGACCAGAATTGGGTTTGTTTTCCCAGCAGAGAAGTGTGCACAATGGAAATGGGTTAAGTGTGCTGACCAATACATTGATAAAAGCATTCTTGCCTTCTTTTTAAGAAGTTTATTTTTCATAGAAAGCTAGTTTTCACAATGCTGGGAGGATGTTTTACTTACACAGTTCTTACTCCAACTAGCAGAGCTGTGTTTATAAAATAATCCCCTGAAATAAGCAAGCTGCGTTGTTCCTGATTTAGCTCATTTGTGACCCAGTTTATATTGTATGTCTCCCTAACTTAAGTGACAACAGTGAGATTGAGTTTGAAGAAACTCCTTCTTCTGAAGAAATAATATATTGTTTTTAAAATGTGGAAGTTTTTGGTTAGTCGAGGTCTGGATCAACCCAGGAAACATTATGGTGAGTTGCAGAGCTGCTGGATGCAGGGGTACTCAGACAATCTGACTTCTGGCACCGCCCAAACTGCTTGGGTACCAATCTGCAGTACAGTAAGTTTGGAGGCTGGTCCTGCCACATGGATTGGAGCCTGCAGTAGCTGGAGAGCCTGTGTGAGCAGCTTCCCTCCCTGCTGGAGAAGGAGGCAGGGTTCTCGTGTTAGTTGCTTGGAGATTGGGGTGATACATATCCCACTGTATGTGTGCATTTGTGATTTCATCAACTGTGGTTGATGCTCTTCAGTGAGTGTTATTTCTGTTTGCAGAGTCAGGGCACCCAGAGTGTGCTTTTCCAAGGAAAATCTGTGGAGCTTGCTTGCTCTTGTGCCTTTGATCAGATGTGCCCTGCTGATATACAGTCTTGGTTCAAATTGTTCTTGAAATGAGCTGGAATTGCTGTTGTCCAGTCGCCTTTGCTGCAGCTTCTTGCATTTAAATGTATGACCAAAACATGCCACAGAAATACTGACCCACAGAATTCTTGTGGGTGTCCCCCAGACTCCAAACATTGGCTGAAGTGACAATGTGTGAGAAAGTTGCGACTTTAGAGCGTATTTGGTCTTGGAGTGTCTCAGAGACAGAGAGAGGATGTTACATTCAAACCAGTAACGTGGTGGAATCGTAGTGGTGATGATCCTCGTGGCTTTTTGTGTGGGATGAGCTTCTGGAGCATGAGACAGAACAAGGAAGACTGTCTTAGGTCAGCAGTGGTGGAAGTGGGTTGTTGAAGCCCTGGGACACCAGCAGGGACAGACTTGGGAGTTCAGGATCCCAGGTGATGATTTTTCACTCCTGCCTTGGTTGCACTGCAGCGTTTTCAAGGCAGGCTTTGTGGCTGGGTTTGCCAAAGCATCCCAGTGGTTTCGTGCTCTGAGCTCCCTGATCAGGTTCAATGTGTTTGGTTTTGGGAAGGCACTGCTGCCCTCTGAAATACGACCTAAAGTCCATGTATTTCCTCCTGGTTTTCAATGAAAAATGGACAGCAAACTTCTCTAGGAGGTTTTGGGAACAGCTTTGTCTTCCCATGTGTCTGTAAGCTCAAAGAATGGTTAATGTTCCTGACTGAAGCTTGTCTGCTCCTGCTGACCCAGCTCAATAATAATGGATATATGGGGGTTTTTCCAAATTGTCTGGGCTTTTTTTTTTTTTCTTAAGAGATCTTGCTAAGATTGTCATGGATGGGTAATACTGGTGCAAATGGTTCCTCTTTGGTCAGTGAGTGTGACCCAGTGGTCTGTGTGAGAACTGAAGGGGCAGGGAGTGTAAATGCAGCAATGATGTGATTGATGCTTTGATTCCTCTCTGAGTGTACACCTGCTTCTCCTAAAGCTGCAAACTTGTGAACTGCTTTCGAGTAAGATTAATTTTCTTCTTCAAGATGTTTTGTAAACATTTAAATTTTTATTTTGAAATTTAAATTTCTTTATTTACTGAAAGCTCAGTTTGAAACTAAAAGAGGTGACTGGTAAAGCCTCAGTAATAAATACTTCTAGCTCCCAGGATAGCGATACTGTGTTAGAGATTTGAGCTATTAATTATGTAGATGATAACTTGTCTGAGTGGAGTGAACAGTGGCAGATTAAAAGCAGTAGTAATTACTCTGGTATCTGTTTGTGTCAGCATTATCAAATCTTAATGTGAAATTTAATGTTTCACTTGAGAGACCTACTGTGACTTGCAATTCTTGCATAATGATGAATATTGATTCTGTTTTGAAAATATGTCTCTTGACCCAAATTCTGTGAACTAGTTAAAAGTTCCTTGTAAGTAAAAAAAAATATATATTTTTCAGATATGGAAACAGAGAATATGAGATAGCCTAAGGTGGACTAAGGTATGAGTGAGAGAGGGGGGAAATAGGAGGGGTGTGTTGTTGAACTCCTTCCCATGAAGTGGCAGCTCTTGAGCCACGCTGCATGCCCACCACCAGCTCTCAGGTTTCTCATTTTCCTGCCCTCTGCCAAGCCCTCTGAACTCCCCACTGAGCCTGGCACCCCTGAGCACAGGACCTTGAACCTCCCCTGTGAAAATCCCTGTGAAATTGGGCATACATGTCTGCAGCTCAGTGTTGCATTCTCTGGAGTGTTTGGGAGGCAGGCAGTCACAGCGTGGAACTCTGGCTGGTTTGGAGGTTATGAGTGGTGAAATTTGAGAAGCCTTTGTTGGTGGAACAATAGTGGAGGTACTTTGGAAAGTGCTTCCAGGGGAACTTTTTGCCACTCCCTCTCCTCTCCCATTCCCAACCAGCTCCTAAAAGCAACGTTTAGTATAACTAGATTTGCGTTTTACACTGTGCAATACCTTAAATTTTATGGGTTCTGTTTCACAGTTCGTGGCTGTCAGTCTGTCTGTGCTGTCTGTCTTTAGGAGCTGCTGGTATTGTGGTGTTTGCTTTACCTGGGCACCAGGTGAGTGCTGTGCCAGCCTGTGGTGTCCTCTCCCGTGGCACTAAATGGAGCAACAGCCTGATGTTCATCTCCACTCCCTTGGTGGTCCAGCCCTTGCTTTTTCTGGCAGTAGTCACCATGTGCTGCTCTGGGAAACACCCAGGTCTGCAGCCCTGGCCTGGCTTCTCAGGGTCAACTTGCTGAGTTTAAGTGGCATTAAAGTGTGTTGCCTCTGTGGTCCCTGAACACTGCCTCTCAAAATGCTGTCCTCCCAGCTTTTTCTTCTGGTTGTCACTGACTTGCATTGCTATTTTTGTCTGCCTGCGAAATGCAATTGCATTTCAAAGTTTATTGGTATTACCTTCCTTCTTATTTTCTGAGTTGCACTTTTTTTGTTCTTTGCCCCGGGTTAAGACCCTGGTGTGGGACAGAAAGCCAGTGATTTAACTGCTGTGGGAGGGCTAAGTGGAGAATTGAGGTGGAAGGCTGGGGAGGAGAGGTTGTTGACATAGTATATAACCTCAGTCATCTCATGCAGGACTCCCTGCAGGGTCCTCAGAGGGCTCAGCAAAGTGCTTTGATCAACTCCTCACCTACAGTTGCTCCATTAACAGAGTCAGAATTCCTACCTTGGAGCCAGGCTGTTTGAGTAACCCTTCAGATATGGGCAGGATACTTTTGTCTCTAAGTCATACTTCTCTCCCTCTTAGTATGATTAGTGTGGTGGTTATGAACTCTAAAACCTCTGGCTCTTTGGCAGTCAATCACCAGCATCAAAAAGTTGCAGAAGTGCTAAAATGGGATTTTTCTCTTGTGTTAAGGCACTTGGTACTGCCTGAATGGTGTACTGTGTGTTGGTGGTGGGACTAGGAAGTTTGGATTTACCAATGCATGGCATCCCCAAGGGGCTGATCAGAATGACCATTGTGGGTCCCTCTCTGTCCTTGTGCTGGGCACCAACACCCTGGAGAAGGAGGTTTTGTGTTGTGAAGAAATATGTGAAGTGTTACCAACTTTTGTTTCTTAAATGCTGGTGATTTTCACGAGAGCTTGGTGTTACTAAAAGCAGGAATAACCATTTCTAAGTTTTTTAGCTGCATAGGCCTCTACAGTGTGTTTAAATGTGCTGGAAGTATTGATTGCAGTTTGGAAGGTGCTCCTGAGGGTGGGTCAAACGCAGTCCCTGGGCTTGTACAGTTCATGGTCTTCAAATGTGTTGTTAGTCATAGGAAAAGGCATCTTTTGGGATGACAGAATCCTCGAGGTATTTACAGAGAGGACAGAGCAGACCACTGGCCTTGGCTGTGAGAGTTGAGGAGCTGTGGAACATTGTAGGTCCTTATGCATTTCACCATGGCCATGAGCAATTGCATTACTGAAATTGTATTTTGAAGTGCTGAAGAATCCCCTTTTGAAAGATAGTTCTCATTCTTTATTTCTTCAGAGGCTGATTTGATGCTGCTTCTTAGAAGTTCTTTTGTTTAATGAATATTCGAGCAGAGCATTTTTATGCAGGATTATTGCATGAATCAATCATGCATTGTATTTGTCATTTTTCTCCCTTCAAGCATTTTGAATAACGTCTTCCTGCAGTATACAGAGCCACTGCTCTGTGTGTAGCTACCTGTTTATTTCTGGTGTGCATTGAGCTGGTTAATTAATGTGAATGTCTAACACACTGACACAGGGTCCAAAGTTGACACTGATAAGGTGTCAGGCTGTTATTGAAAGCCCAGCCTCTGCCCTTGGGATGGAGCATGTGGATGCAGCATACACATCTGTACATGGTATCATGGCAATCTGCACAGAGACTTTTGGAGGATACCAGCCTTCTTCTTAAAGAATCTAATTTCTAGAAGTCCAAACAACTCAGTAGGCCCAGTATTTGTTTGGAAGGCAGGGTGATGTCTAAATATCACTGGCATGTCAGAGGTTTGTCCTGTTAATTGTAGACTTCTGAAAAGCAGGCAGGTGTCTGACTATAATGAAGGAATTTAACACTGGGCTCTAGTTTTCTTAAACTCTTGGCCTCTTTTTATTCTTTCTTTTTGAGCTTGCAGGCTCTGAGCAGAAATTCTCTCTTGGTAACTTAACCCTGAGCAAATATTTACATTCATGGGATTCTTGCTACTTCAGCAATCATTTTGAACCTTGAGGTTGGAACAGGGCGAAAGTTACTCTACCAAACACTGGGGATGGGCAAGGAGCTGGAAAAAGAAGAGCAAAGAAGCTTCCAAATATGGGTTTACCATGGTTGGTAGGAATCACCTGCTCAGTGGAATTCAGTTGTCACCCCACAATTCTTGCCATACTCCAGGATGAGATTTGCAGAGATACTGTGTTTCCTGCCACTGGCCCTATGCTGGGGGCTTGTGATCTGAGTTTCACCCACAGCTTCAAAACGCTGAATAAAAACGTTTGTGTAAAGACTGAAATGAATGAAGTAGTGAAAGGGAAGACTGAGATAGAAAAGAAGAAAAAAGCAGGGAGTACAATGCAAAAAAACCTGACAGGGGCATAGGAAGAGATTTTGAAGCAAGAGGGCTTTAAAGTCAAAATTAGTAAGACATTTGAAATTTGTAAAAGAGGAACCCTGTACAAAACACTCCTGGAGATTAACCCGTGGGCACAGCAGAAGGAAGGGAAAGGTTCTCCAGGGTAATGTGCAAGAGAGGGCTTAATAAATAAGGTGAAGGAGGGAGTGATCTCCCTGCAAACCAATGGACCAAAGTGCCAGAGAGGTTTTTCCCTCTCCCCAGCCCAGCTCTGCCACATGTTTGGAGCCCCAGGGGTTTGGTAGCCTTTGGGCTAACCCCTGCAGCTCCATGCAGGTAAAACTGTGATGTTGGTTGAGATGGTGCTGCTGGAGCTGTGGCTGAACCCATGAAAACAGGCAGTGATTAAAGGTCCAGCCCCCAGGCTGTACCAATATACAGCTGCATGCTGGAGCTCTTAAGGGTTTGCATTGAAGTAACATATATGGTTTTTCTATTTAATTTTTCCCCTGTTTTTTTCTCTGCAAAGCCCCGGTCTGGGGGTGGATGAATTTTACCTGGAGGAAAATCTCAGCCTTTCCAATTTCCTGCTGGAGCCAGGTGTGCCACCTCTGTGCATCACAGTGAAGCTTCCTGTGGAGGAACAAACAGTGCTGCCTGCTGAGCTCTCCTAGATCTGTTTTGCTAATTGCTAGTGAGATTCTTGCAGCCTGTTTCTTGGCTGTCAAAAATGCAGAGCCAAATACCAAAGTTGGGGGGAGCAGTTTCCCCCTAATTATTATGCAGCTGAGAAATAAATTTCTTAAAATTGTTTGCATCTTAAGCAGATACATGTCTTGCCATTCTCCGTTTACTGATGGAAGGGCAAGTGTTCACAGCTAGGGGAGAGTCGGGTTTCCTCAAAATAGTAAAAGAAAAAAGTCCTATTTCATCCATAGTGTCTGGAGTTTTTGGAATTGGGTCTGTGATGGGAGTTACGGCTGCTTGGTTTTGATGGTTGTGCAGTCAAAAAAGTTGCTTCTTGGAATGCAGAACAGATGCTTTTCTTATTCACTTGAAAGCACAGTCTGGGGTTTTTTGGTATTTCCCAGACCATGCAAGTCCCAAAAGTTATTTTAAAAACTGCTAATCCTCTTCTTAGGACAAAGAAACTACCGAAGCAAATTTTGAGGGTAGGGAAGCTGTTGTGTTACTCGTCCATCTAGTCTGGGGCTCTGGCCACAGACAGTGAAAACCTCTGCAGCAAATGGTCATGGAATAGCTGGCACCAAGAGGTGATTTGATTATTTCTTTTCTTCCCCCTGCACCCAGTTGTTTAAAAATTGGATTGTGTCTTAAAGCAGGAGGGTTCATCAACTCACAGAACTCATGATCTCCATGGAAAGAGAAGTTTTCTCAAGGCTGGTAACAGATTCAGGGTTGTTAGTATATATTGGTTTTAAGCAATTTCTAGTTGTTCAGCACAACTGTTTGTGGTGCCACTGTTTTACTTGTGTGTTTGAAGTCATAAAACATATTATGACAATACACCTGGGGGGATGTTCCACCCCACTGTGCACAGGCAAACTGTTGCATTTTGCACTGGAGCTGACTCTCCCAGAGCTGTAAGGAACTTGCAGGTGAGTTGCCACCAACTGGAGCACACTGTACACCTTTTTGCTGCTCCTTTTCTCTCCCTTGTCCATGTTGAATTGGGTTTCAAGCAGGACCACATGAGAATTGAGTGGGATCTCGCTGAATCATTCTTGATGGCAGCAGAGCCTCCATAGGGTGATGGTCTGGATGAACATCAAATTCCTGTTGAGTCCTGGTCACCTGTTTGTCCCACTGCAGGGTGACTGAGTTAGAGACCTTTATGGCTCAGCATTAAGCTCCCACTTACTTTTCCCATTTCCCACTGTTCTTGGTCTCTCCTGTGTGCTGACACCTTCCAGTGCTTGGGAACTTCCAGGCTGTTCCTGATGACATCTCTTGTGAAGATGTGTTTCTGCTGTGACATCTGCTTGGCTGACAGTCTGTAATAAAAGTTAATGAACCCTGAGTTGCTGCAGTTCCAGCTGAACCTTGATCTTCAGATCCTTCTGGGGGCCAGATTGCAAAAATGCACATTTGTACTTTCAGCCCTCTGAAGCTTTAGGTTTTAAATCCAAACCCTCGAGGTTTAGATAGATGGTGTGTGTGGAGTTATGGTAACTCCGTGATTGTGCTGCTGTTTCCCCGATGTTTTGTTTAATTTAATTTAGTACCCCCATGAAATTCATGTTCCTTTATCTTGCAGTGGAAGTGATCTCTATTAAATCAGACTTTGACCATGTAGGCTCTGGGTGTAGCTTGCAGAATTCCGGGTGTAGCGATATGATAAATAACAAAATCCATCATTGTTCTCATTCCTTACAACTGTGCATCCTACAGGTAGTCCCACAAGCAGCACTGAGTGCTTGGCACTGAAAACTGATTTTTTATTTCACCATGTAGTGGGAAAAAAGATGAGGCTTCATCTAATATCCATGTGATTAATAAATCAAATACTGATCTATCTATGAAATGCATTAAAGGTGTACAAATGTGCCTTGGTTTCTAAAAATATGGCAAAATCATCATTTGCACTGAAGGTCTTAATGTACTTTTTTGTGGAATATAATTGTTTTTCCTTTTTTAAAATGTTGGTTAGTGTTTTCAAAGGGAGCAGTTCAAATGTGATCCTATAACTTCCATTTTGGTTTTGTTTATTTTTTGAAGACTTGAAAGTCAGGTGGTGGTTTAAGGGTTTTTTTAAGTTGGTGCTGGTGACTGCAGTTCTGTGTCCTTGCTGAAAAGGCATGTGGCAGCCTTTCAAATCCAAATCCCTATTTTTCAGTCTCATGTAGTGATGGTGCCTGTCATTTATTTCACTTGGAAGCAGAATACTCCAAGTGCTCTGGTTTTTAGTTTTACACCAACTTGGATGCTAAAAGAGAGGACCCAAAGGAATTTTACAGTTCTCCTCCTGATGCTTCTGCTGCCAGGTATGTTGCGGGGAGGTCACCTTTCCATGGCTAGAGCAAGGTCAGGCCATGTACGAGCAGAGTAGGCAGTGCTTTGCCTGGGTGTTGATTTTTGGATGTCTTCTGATGTCAATGGGTGACCTGGTCTAGTGGAAGGTGTCCCTGCCCATGGCAAGGTGCTTGGAGTGTGATGGTCTTGAAGGTCCCTTCCAGCCCAAACCATCAGTGATTCTGTGAATGTGCCAAAGCTGGATGTGCGTGGTGACACCTCCTTGTTCAGGCTGTGACTTGGGGTGGGTTTGGTTTTTGGCCATGAAAATGTGTTGCTGTGTGTTTTGCTGGCTCTTCAGCTGCCTTTGAATTTGTCCCCACTCCCTGCACTCAGCTGGCCTCTTCAAAATGCTGGGTAGAGTCTCCATTTCAACTCTCTGGTATTGATTAAACTCCAGTACCTGATTTTTTTTTTTCCCCCTCCTCCTTTTGAAATACATTAAATGTGTTTTTAAGAGCTCCATGCTGGACCTCACAATTGCAGGATTTGAGGTAGTTTGTTTAAACAAGAAGCCCCACAAAAACTGGAAGTCTGCATTTTTTCTACATTGTTATTTTTGCGTTTATTTAATGGCAGTCATGATAAAGGCTGATTTATATAGGATTTGTAGCATAGCTCAGCTGTGGATTTCTACAGCAGCTTACAGATAGCTTAGAAGTGTTTATAGAAGTCAGATAATAACAGCATGTGGTGCTGTTCCCTGGCTCAAAGAAATATGCAGCATGTTCAGTAAAGATCTTGACATCTCTGGTCTCTTATTTGGACTTGATCTAGGGGAGCCAGTGCTTGTTCCTGCTGTCTCATCAGGCCCACCCATTACATTTATTCTCTGTGTAGTCTGAATATAAGGGCTAAAATCAAGTTAAATGCCTTTTCAGGTTGTGTTGACTACTGATATTAAATCTAATACGGTTTTTGGGTTGGGTTTTGCCTTGTAGGTTTGGATTTTTTAAAATTAGCTGCTTTTTGAGAGATCAGGAGTGTGACTTCCTTCCTTCCAGCATGTTTTTCAGTGTTGACAGTTGTCTTCTAAATATTTGGTGCAAACTCCATCAGGCAGACCTGCTTCCAAATCCATTCCCGGTGCACTGACTCTTCCAGAAGGTTAATGCAAACACTTACAGTTTCTTCCTTCCCTCGACCTCTGTCATACTGACCATGAGAAAAAAAAACTATGGGTGTTTGAATAGTTTCCCTTTGCTGGTTTCCAAATTAGGAGCCCTCCTTAAGTTCTTTTCTGCTAAACCAGCTTGCAGGTAGGCTGCTTTTGTAAACTGGGCTGATCTCTGGCCAGCCTTAGGGTGGCTAAGGGTCTGCTGGCTGGGAAGATACAAAAATCTTTGTGTTTTGGGGTTTTTGGGGTGTACTTGGGTTTTAAGAGGACCTTAGAAAGTAACATGTGTTGTATACATGCTGGAATAGCTTCATCCCAGTGGAGGGGGCAAACAGCAGGTCCTTGGCTGTATGAGTTCAGCTTTAGTTTGTATGATATATTGTTGGATCCTTGGATGGGTTTGCCAGGAGAAAAGGAGCAGTACCTTCTGAGTTCAGGTGGGCTAACCCACTATTAAAAGTGGGCTTAGAACCTCTGTAAGCTTGGGCACACCATGGTTTTATGGCATGTAGCCAGGATCGTTATGAAGTGACATGTTTTCTGTTCTTTGTACAGTCATGCTTAGTTTTGTGGTGCTGTGGACTGGACAATTCCCCAGTTTAGGGTTCCCACTGAAACACTCCAAACTATGCTTTGGTCACTCCCTTCTCCCTCCCTATCCGCCTTCCAGGAGCTGGAGAGGAGAATTGGAGGCACAAAAGGTAAAGATCACGGGCTGAGATAAGACCACTTTACTGGTAACAGCAATGAGATAAGAAAAGGAACAGTAACAACAACAGTGCTAATACAGAGCATGCACAATAAAACGATTCACACAGGAGTGCTCATCACTCTGTGGGACCCCACCTGACTGTTCCATGCTATGGGCCCAGACGGGACCTCTTCCCCATCTCTGGAAAATGACACGAGTCGGTGTAGAAAAACCTCTGGGTCCTGGTCATGCCCATTTCTGGCTGCTGCAAAAATTAACCCTGTCCTGGCTGGAATCAGGGCACATGCTTGTTTTTGAAGTGTCAACCCCAAAAACCCCATTGATGCTCAGGTTTTAGTGCTATAGTCAGTCTGCAGTACTAAGCAGACCCAGTATTGCAGAAAATAAAGTACCTATCAGTGTCTTGTAAGGGGGAAAAGTACTCTTTTGGGTTCATGGGTGTTCAGCATATTCCTCTGCACTTAGATCCAGCTTTTTAAGAAACTGGGTATTTATATTCCTCACATCTAGGTCATAAGTATGCTCAGAGATCTGAAACAACTGTAACGTTCCTTACAAATCGTGTCATGAGTGTTCTCCAAAGTTGAAGGTTGGGTAATCCAATGATTATTTTTAAAAGTGTTGGAGGATGCAGATTGTAAAGTAATCTCAGTTTGAGATTTGGCATGCCTAACAGTTAAGGACTGCCTTCAACGTGTCAATATCATTAGGAAAAAGCCCAGGCTATCATAAATTGTTTTTCCTACTGTCATTTCCACTCTCTAATTACAGGCTTGATAGGAGTTTTAATGTTTAGATGGCATGAAAGACTTTGATCCATAAGAGCAGGAAATGACAGGAAAAAATGCTTACTGCCTGCTACACCCCTCTGTTCCAACGGGAAACTAGACGTAGGAACAAAGCTTTTTTAATTTTTCCCCCCTTCATTTTCTCCTTTGTCAGATGGGGGTGAGTTCATTGCAGTGGAGATTGGTTAAAGAGGTTCCTTTAGTGGCTCAGCTTGTGAAGAATATGGGTCCATCTGGAGAGACTAGGTTTCTTTCAGTTTGGGAGATGAGGAAAAATCACAGCAGTCAAAGGTAACTGGGGTTTTTGTGGTGAATATAAGATGTTTTATGATCAATGGCTCAGCTGCTTACATGAGGGTGGTGGGACAAGGGAGATACTGGATGCTGAAAAGGGGGGGAATTTGGGTTCTGCCAAGGAAAGGAGCTTTGCAATGGTCTTATTCAGTGTGGGACAGTCTAAACTGGTGATTCTGCAGCCCTTCTGGGGGTCCTGCAGGAGGTCACAGTGCTAACATAGGTTGTCTTGGCACCTTAGGGTGGCTGATCAAGTCTGAGAGGAAAAAAGCATTTTCTGCAGCTCCTGCAGCTGTTCAGCAGTACTGTGCTGGTGCTGCAGGAAACTCCTAATTGTTAATATTGTCAGGAATGCTCTCCCTGCCCCCTTCCAGCATTGCGAGCCTGAGTTACTACTGTGCTGGCAGCCAGCAGCCTTGGCACCAACACTAAAGGCAAAACTAGAAAGATGTATGTTTAAGGAATCTGTAAGATATGTGTGAGGAGAAGATTCCTTTAGCTGGGAACTGGTGCTGTGTTTGTCAGAAGGTTCCTTTAGCTGGAAACTGGTGCCATGGTGGAGTTACAGCTTTTTTTAGGGAGTAAACTGGCATTTGATTGAGTCCTCAGAAGACCACAGGTCTCCTCCACTGGAAAAAGTGGGTATTGTAGGAAACTCTAGATATAGCCCTGCTAATTCTCGTAAATCTCTCAGCTTCTTTCCATGCCCCTAAACACAGGGTTTGCAATCCCTAATGGGGGATGAGGACACCGCACTGAAGTGGCTTTCCTTGGCACTGCCCTAAGACATTCTTTTGCTGTAACACAACTTGATTCTGGCACCCTCGCTGCCCTGCGGTTTGTGGAGGGGGGCTCCTCTTATCATATATGCAGAGTTTGGAGCTTTTTATCCTCCTAGGACTGATACCTTGGAGCTCCCGGGGTAAAATACACGTGTATTTACCCATGGTATACTGATGGTATACCCAGCGTTATACTCACTTGTTTTGACAACTGTTTTAACCTCTTCAGTTACCTGAAGTATTTTTAGATTTCATCCAAAACAACTGGGCATGGAACTGGGAGTTTAGTGGGAGGGAAGGTGCTGCTCTGTTGTAGCTTTCTGTGCAGCTAAGCAGACCACATTTTGCACTTGGTTGCTTGACAGTTTTTAATTAGGGGAATCAGAAACTCGTCCTGTTTCAAGTGCTGACTTACACTGTATAATTGAAACAACTGAACCTTTAGAAGTTAGTATACAGTGCTCGCACTTTAATCTGTCTGTGAATCAGCTACCTCTGAATTGAGCCTTGAGGTAATGCTTTTTGGTTTTTGTCAGCTCAGTTGGACATCTGACAGCAGTTGAGAAAGCTGAGAAGAGGATTGGCTTTGTTCCCTCTGATCTACTGAAGCTTTTTGTCTCTTCCATACCTCAACTAGGGCAGTTAAGGACTTTATTTGGAGTCTGTAAAAAAAGAGGATTAGGTTATTTGAACTAGCTGGAAAGCCCTGCTGGACTTGTGAGGTTTAGGTTTAAGGCTGCCCAAAAGCTTGGGCTGCATCTAGGCTAGCGTGTTACTGGCAAGGCAGCTCTTTGCATGAAGAACTGGCAGTGTTTTGGATATGTTTAAGCCTTCAGCTTGATTCAGAGTTCATAAACAGAGGCTCTCCCTTGCAGACAGATGGACCTGCTCTCTCTCTGTGGCATCGACATCTCTCAGTTGCTGCTGTCACTTGGGATGCAGAGGTGAGCAGTGCCTTACAAACCTTCTGCCAGTGGGTGCTGCTTGCTGGAAATCCCTGCTGAGAAGTTCCTCTTACCCCCTCCTGGATAGCCTGGACTTTGTGGGTACTGTCTCTCCTGTGTCAAGTGTGAGGGGAGACTGATTTGGCTCGAAAGGGAGGAGTATAAACAATTCTTGGTGTGTTTTTGTTTCTGATCCAGGAGCGGGAGGCAGTTCTAGTTGGTATTGTCCTGACTAGGATGTATTCTTAGTTTTTAATGTTTAGTGTTAGGTTTTGCTTAGGTAAAACATTTACTTGGAGGTTAAAAATAGAAAGGAAAAATAGCTTATGTTGGTTCTGTCTACATCAACAATAACTGCAGCCTCTAGAAGTGGATCTGTGGAAGGAGGGTGGTGCTGAGGACCACCATGTGCCCAGGGTGTGTCTCTGGAGGCCTTTCACATTAGCTCAGCTCTACACAGGCCCTGCAGACCACACGCCTGTCAGCTGCTGTTGTGTGCTTGACACGCTCCCTGAATGCCTCTGCTCACTGCATTTCCTCTGAAGAGGGAACAGGCCATATGCCTCGAGGCTGTGCTGAGCTCCAAACCAAAACCCAGCAATGAGAGGAGAGCTGGGACACGAGAGAGCTCTCTGGTCAACACTAAAGTGAGGACAGTGACACATCCATCCTCAGCCCCTGGAAAACCTGCTCAGTGGGGTTTGACAGCTGGTTTGTGGGGCCACTCTTCTCTGTCCACACCTTTGATCCCAAGCAGCAAAGAGAGCAGATTGATTCTGTATCCGTAAGGTGTACTTTGCTCATCAGATTGCTTTTGGATGAATGGCAGAGTTGATGGAGTCTGACTTCATAACCCAGAACAACTCCATCTGACTAACACATTAACACAGCCTTGAGTGACCAGCTGCAAGGGCTGAGAGCACCATCCTGCTTGGCCCTCAAGGCAGAACGGGGGGCACTCCTCTGGAGCAGAGCCTACAGCTCTAGCTGGGTGGGGGGCTCTGCACCCCCTACCCCAGCTGTGGCTGATGCCCCCTCCCATAGGGAGCTGCCAGAGGGAGGTGAAGTGATGTGGACCTCAGGCTGCAGACAGTGCCTGGACCCTTCTCCTGGGGCAGAGCCTGCAAAGAGTGTGTGCAGGTGGAGGGCCACCTGCTTCAGGAGGCTCTGGGCAGGCAGTGTAACACCAGGGAGGCTGAGAAGGAATTCCACAGCTCGGAGGCAAACAGCCAAAACCTGCCCTCCTCATGGAATGGAGCGGGGCAATAATGCAGAAGGATGGCAGCTTGCAGCAGCAGGGACCTGCAGGAGGAAGAGCCTTCCCCTGGAGCCTCAGGGGCCCTGGCAGAACCACCTCACTGCTCTGCAGACTGGAGAGGAAAGACCCATCCCATCAGGAGAGACGCTGGAGCTGAGTCCGTGTCACAACCCGGGCCGCTGAGAAGGGCAAGGGGTGACAGTAGTGGGTGAACCTCTTCAGACAGGTAATGCAGCACCTGTTTGCTGGCCTGACACAGCCTCTAGAGAGGTGTGCTGTGTACTGGGGGCTTGTGTTGTGTGTGTCACCGAGAGACAGCCAAGCCTCACCTAGTCCACTGACTGTTATTCTCTGCTGGTGTTCCACGTGGGCACCAGTGACATAACCAGGAGCAGTCTGAGGAGCATCAAGGAGGATTACAGAGCCCTGGGAGTGGTAGTAAAGGGCTCTGAAGCACAGGGAGCTTTTCATTATTCCTCCCAGTCAAAGGGAGGAGATTTGAAAGGGTCATTCAAATCTGGCCGTTGAGCAAATGGTTATGGGACTGGTTTCCTTCCAGCCAGGGGTTCTGCTACTTAGACCATGGGACATGCTTTGGAAGCCTGGAGTGCTGGAGGCAGATGGAGTCAGGGAGCTGTCAGGGAAGGAGAAGAGCATCTCTGCTCAGAGTCTTGCCAAGCTGGTGAAGAGAGCTTCCAACTGAAGCAAGGGAACCTCAATCCATCCCACTCCTACTAAGGAGTTAACAAGAGGTGTTAGAAGAATGCCCACACCTCTGGTCCTGTGACCTTACTAACTGGGGCACCTCTGGAGCCAGGCTGGGAGAGCTGAGAGTGCTCACCTGGAGAAGAGAAGGCTCCAGGGACACCTGAGAGCCCCTTGCAGTGCCTAAAGGGGCTCCAGGAGAGCT
>JAWWEE010000261.1:0-16093 GCA_035221455.1 Xenops minutus | reverse complement strand
GCTTGTTTTTTGGGGTGGGGGGGGGGTCCTGGAATTCCCAGGGTGGGACGTTCCCGCTGCTCCAACGGCCTTCCCAGCGCTCCGGGACGAGGATCCCGCCGGGAATAACAATCCTGGGACGTCAGGGTTCACCAGGGGAAGGGTTCAGGCAATGCCCACCTGGAATCCAAGCAGACATTCCTGCTCTGGGGAGGAGGAAAGGGGGGGGCAGAGCAGCCCCTGGAGATCCCGTGGCATTGGGAATCCCGCTCTTTCCCCCTGGAGCTGCTCCCTCAACCCCCCAAACCCAAAGGTGCCAAAAGGAGCCAGAAAAGCTTCCCCAGCAGCAGCTCTGGCCATGGATTTTTCCATGAATTCAGCAAGATCGGGATGTTTGGCGGCAGGAGGAGCCCCATTCCTGTGGAGCCCGCAGGATCACACCTGGATCCAACAAAGATCCCGGGAAAACACCTGACCTGGGGTTAATGGGCTGTTGTGGCTCTGGCACCTCCTGCAGGGAAGGTGGGGGAGGTGAGGCCACCACATTTTGTGAAGGATGTGATGATGGATTTGGGAAAATCCCTCCCTGACATTCATCCTGTCATCCATGGGGACAATCCCTGTCCCAGCTGCCACAGAGATCACTGGAGCACTGGAAAGGATCCCAAAACATTGGGAAAACCCCTGGAATGTGGGGCTGAGGCTGCACCAGAACCTTTTTTCTCTGTTTTCCCCTCATTTCTAAACTTGGCCATTTGGGACAAAAAAAAAAATCCAAAGATAAGTAGCATAAGAATTCCCAGTGTACTCTGGAAAGTGTGGGAGTGGGAAGTGGGAAGAGAGAGGAGGAGGAACCCACGGCAGGAGCTCTGGGATGGCCTCAAACGATCCCAAACCGTTCTGCTCTTTTCCTCTTCTTTGCCTGGAAAAAGGAATGACAAAGGAAATTAACAGACCCAATAAATGAGGGACGTAAAATGTCCAAAACGGGGGGAACTGGTTCAAAGTTTGGCCTGGGCAACATGGTTGGGAATGAGACCCAAACAACAAAAAAAAAGACCCCCAAACCAGAGAGACCCAAACCCACAAAATCAGCCCCAAAACTGAGCCCCAAACCACAAAGAGAATCCCAAACCAGAGAGCCCAGTCCCAAAACAGAGGGAACTAAACCCTAAAAAGAGCCCCAAAACCAGAGCCCCAAAACATAGAGAGCCCCAAAACTGAGACCCAAATCAAAAAAACACCCCAAAATTGAGACTCAAACCCCAAAAAGAGCCCCAAAAAACAAAACCAGCCCCAAAACTGAGGCCCAACCAGAGACACCAAACTGAGACTCAAACCCCAAAATGAGCCCCAAAACTGAGCCCCAAATAACAAAACCAGCCCCAAAACGGAGCCCCAAAACACAAAAAGAGCCCCAAAACACAAAAGACCCCAAAAACAGAGGGAACTAAACCCTAAAAAGACCCCAAAGCCAAAGCCCCAAAACTGAGACTCAAACCCCAAAAAGAGACCCAAAAAACAAAACCAGACCCCAAACTGAGGCCCAAAAAA
Source organism: Xenops minutus (assembly GCA_035221455.1). Classification (NCBI taxonomy): domain Eukaryota; kingdom Metazoa; phylum Chordata; class Aves; order Passeriformes; family Furnariidae; genus Xenops; species Xenops minutus. Next base: position 14,560 of record JAWWEE010000261.1, on the reverse strand, counting down.
AAAACCAGCCTCAAACTCAACCCCAACCACAAAGAGCCCCCAAACTGAGACACAACCCCCCAAAAGAGCTCCAAACTGAGCCCTAAATAACAAAACCAGCCCCCAAGCACAAAGAGCCCCCAAACTGTGACTCATCCCCTCAAAAGGAGCCCCAAATCACAGAGACCCTCAAACCAGAGAGCCCCAACCCAGTAAGACCCCAAAGCCCCGAGAGCCCCCCCAAAGGCCCGGATGGGGAACCTCCCGTGGGCAGGAGCCGGGGAAGGGGCTGAGCTGGGAACAATGGGGAGCTGAGGGGCCCCAAAGGCCGGCGGCGCTCGGGGGGTGGGGACGGCAGAGGGCAAAGGGTGACCTCGGGGGCACCAAATGCCCTCCGAGCCCCCCAGTGCCCTATAAATCCTGGGCTTTAGCAGCACAAAGAGCCCGGGGGGCAGCGGGGAAGGCCCAGCCTGGGCTCTCCAGGGAAAGGGGCTCTGCAGTGAACACAATGGCCCTGAAAAGCCCTTTTTGTTCCGGCACAGCCGGACGGGAAAGGCTCTGCTGGGATTGGAGCTCCTGAGCCCGCCCCGCATCCCACCTGGAAGGGCGCAATTCCCTGGGGGAAGGGGGCACGAGCTGCCCGGCCTGGCTGTTCCCAAATCCTGCTCAGCACGCCCCACCCCACTGTGCCCACCCCACTGCCGCCACAGGGCTCTCTTTGCCACCAAGAGGGTCCCTTTGCCCCCAGGAGGGTCCCTTTGTGCCCACGGGGGTCCCTTTGTCCCCACAGGGGTCCCTTTGTCCCCACATCTTTGTCCCCAGGAGGGTCTCTGTCCCCACTGGAGTGCCTTTTGCCCTCAGGAGGGTCCTCTTGTCCCCAACCCATTGTCCTCAGGATGTCCCTTTGTCCCCAGGATGTCCCTTTGTCCTCACGAGGGTCTCTTTGTCCTCACCCCGTTGTCCCCATGGGGGTGGGGGGGGTTGAGGGGATGTCCCTTTGTCCCCAGAGTGTCCCTTTATCCCCAGGAGGATCCCTTTGTTCCCACCCCTTTGTCCCCAGGGTGTCTCTTTGTCCCCAGGGGCGTCCCTTTGTCCCCAGGGGTGTCCCCAATCCCATGTTTTGGTGGGATTTGGCGTGCAGGGCACTGCCCACCTTCAAACCATTCCAGACTGGAGCGAAGGGTCAGAATTATCCGAAGGGAAAAGAGTCACAGTCCAATAAAAAGGAGCCAGAATTGTCCCCAGGAGGTGACAAATGGACAAGATGGGCCCAACCAAAACACTGGGAACAGGGACAGCTCCCAATCCTCACTGTATCCGGGGATTTATGGAGGAAGGGCAACAACAGCAGGTCTGGGAGCTCCTGGGGCACAGGGAATGAGGAGGATGGAGGGGATGGAGTGGAATCGGCTGCAGGGAGGGAGGGGGCCCCTCTGGAAGCACCTGGAATGTCCTGCCAGGGGCATCCAGGAAAACCCCATCCCATGGGATGGGCAGGGGCTGCCTGTGCCCCCTTCTCCTGCTGCTTCCCGGAGCTGCTCCCAGCAGGAATGTGGCTGTGAGCAGGAACTGCCCTTCTCCTTGGATTTGAGGTGGGCAAGGACTGAAATCCTTCCCTTGGAAACCCCTTTTCCTTGGGAAAGCCCCCATGGATGGGGAGGAAGGGGGGACCCACCCCTGTTGGGCTCATGCCATGGGAGTCCTGAGGGGTGCCAGGAATTCCCAGATCCCTTCCCTGCTCCAGATCCCTCGGGAAAAGGGATGTCACCTCTGTGTCCTCTGTGGCTCCAGCCCCAGCCGAGCTCGTGACGATCCCAAACCGCTCCTTCCTCTTCTTCAGCTTCTCGTCTTCCTCGCTCTGCCACAAGGAAGGACCAGGTGAGATGGCTGGGAATCCTCTGGGAATCCATCCCAGCCCCTCTCACCCTCACAGGGAGGAATTCCTTCCAAAAATCCCACTTAATTCTCCCCTTTTCCAATGGGAAGCCCCTCACCCTCATCCCATCCTTGTCCTTGTCCCTCTGCAGCTCTTGGAGCCCCCAGGGAAGGAAAAGGAGCTTTGAAGTCCCTCCCAAGCCAAACTGTTCCCTGATCCCGTGGGAATGAACAGCTGGGAATGCAGGAAAAGCTGCTCCAGCCTGAGAATAACTAAGGGAAAACCATAAAATCCTGGAATGGTTTGAGAAAGGAGTGATCTTAAAGCTTATCCCATTCCAAATCCCCCTTTTCCAGTGGGAAACCATTCCCTGTGTCCTGCCTTGTCCTAGGTCTCTCTCCAGCTCTCCTGGAGGCCTGGAAGGAACTCCCTGGATCCTTCCCTTCTCCATGACTCTGCCTCCATTCCCAGCAGGGCCACTCCAAATCTTCCACTCCTTCCTCCATGGATCGAAACCTCATCCCCCCCAAAATCCATGGACACAGCAGAATCCCCCTCCTTGGGCTCTGGCAACACGCAAGAAAATCCCAAATCCCAGCCCTGATGCCAGCGGGGCTCCCAAACCCCACATTCCATGTGTTCCCTGGAGCAGCCCCAGGACCCAATGATTTATTTCCAGGGAGGCCCCTTCCCTAAATCAATCCCAGGATAACGATCCTGCTCCCTGACCCCCCTTCACGTGCCCAATAAATTCCCTCCATCCCGAGCTGTTTTCCTGCCAGGATTTGATTCATGGAGTGCTGAAATCCAGCTGAGGAAAATGACCCTGATCCCGCCCCCCGCTCTGGCCACATCCATCAATCCTGGCCCTGCCAAATCCCGGGAAAAGCTGACCCCGCTAGCAGCCACTTCCCAAGCTCCCTGTCCCAGTTCCTGCTCCCTCTGATCTCCCACGTTTTGAAAAGAATGGGAAGAAGAGGGGGAAAAAAAAGGGTTTACTGAGGAATTCCAAGCCCTGGAGGAAAAGCCTTCCCTGTGATCCGGGAATGGGATCACCAGGATTGGGAATCCTGATGGTTCACTCCAGGCTATCCAGGGATTTGTGCTGGATTTGATCCCAAAGTGTTCATTTTGAGCCCTGATGTGAAGGAAGGGGGAGAATCCCAGTGCCATGGGAACCTGCCTCGGGATCTGCTCCCTCTCCAAGGGCTCCTTCCCAGCCTGGATTGTCCAACATTCCAACATTCCAGGCACCAGGAGGACCCTCCTGTCCCCCAGGGCTGCTCCCTGTTCCTTTCCAGGCTATGAACCCCCTGCTTTCATGATAAAAGCCAGGATTTTATTCCCATAACAGGGAACAAAATCCATCCTGGGAGAAGAAAAAGCTGGTGCTGGAAAAGCTGGAGCCAAAAGGTGTTCCCTTTGTGGCTTCCCTGGATTTGGCACTCAGGGAGACCTGCCAAGGATCCCAACTCCATCTCCGCATTGGGAGCAGCTCAGGTGCCACATTCCAGTCAAATTCCAGGGATTTGGGGATGGAAAGAACCATGAAGCTCATCCCATGCCAACCTCATTCCATGGGCAGGGACAATTCCCACTGTCCCAGGTGGATCCAAGCTGTCCTGGGACACTCCAGAGGTTTGGGAAAGGAGGGATTCCCCCAAATTCCAGGAATTTGGAAACAAGGGGATTCCCCACAGAATCCTGGGAGTCTGGAAAAGAGGGATAGCCCCAAATTCCAGAAGTTTGGGAAAGGAGGGATAACTCCAAATTCCAGAAGTCTGGGAAAGGATTCCCCCAAACCCTCAGGGGGAATTTCTGGCTTGTTTTCCCTTTTTCCTTGCCTGGAAAAGTTGGGAAGTTGAGCCTGTTCCTCCAGGCCCTGCCATTCCCCTCAGAATTCCTGCAGGCCCTGACTGGGATGGAATGGGAATGACATCATCCCTGGGATCATAATGGAATGGGGGGAGGGACCTGTTAGTGCTCCAAACAAAAGCCAAGCCCCGTTTCCCAGGAAAAGCAGCTGAGCAGGAGAGGGAGGTCAGAGAGCCCAGAAAGGAGGAGCCTCCGGACCCTTGGGAAGGGCTGGAATGGCCCGGGAGAGGCTGGATGGGTGATCCATGGGATGGACACGGAGCAGGGAACAGCGGGATGTGGAATGGCAGCTTTGGGATGGGCTCCATCCCTGGCCATTCCAGGGGATGGAGAATTCCCAGAGATCCTGGGATTTCCCACAGATCCTGGGATTTCACAGAGACCCCAGGAAATTCTCCAAGACCTTGCAGAGGGTGGAGAATTCACACAGATACCAGGATTCCACACAGATCCCAGGATTTCCCAGAGATCCCACACAGATCCCAAGATTTCCGAGAGATCCCAGAATTTCCCACAGACCCCAGAAGACCCTTCAGCCCGTCCAGAGGGTGGAGAATTCCCACAGATCCCAAAAATCCCTCCCCCGAGGCCGATCCCACCTCTCTGATCCACTGGAATCTCCCAAGGACCCTCTTCCCTTTCCTCTCCCAACATTCCTCCCGATCCAGGCTGGCACGGGGGGTTTGGAAAAGGGATTATCTGGGAGGATATTCCCGGCCAGGCCGGAGCTCCTGGAAGCCAAACAATTCCTGGAATTGTTTTCCTGCCTCATTTGCTGGTCGGACGCCCCCGGACTTTGTGCTGCTCCCAGGCCTGGCTCATCCACACTGGGATCTGCTCCATGGAAAACGTGGAATTCCAGCAAAAACTCCACTAGAGCCAAGGAGGGGAAAAGGAACCTGTCCCAGCAGGGAAAGTTGGGATTTTCCATGGAAGGGACATGGCAAGGGTCATTCCCGAGGCTGCCAGCGCTTCCCACGGCAACAGCACTGGGATGGGACATGGAAAAGTTGCAGGCAGGGAAAGGAAAATCATGGAATGGGCTGGGAGGGATTTAAAGATCATCCCATCCCATTCCATGAGCATGGACAATTCCTGCTATCCTAGGTGGGTTCAGCCCGGCCTGGGACACTCCCAGGGACAGGAAATCCTCTGGGAATCCACCCCAGGGCCTTCCAGGCAGGAGCTTCTTCCCCAAATCCCGGACAGATCCCAGTTCCTGAGTTGGACACTCATCCCAATCCCTGACTGGACACACATCCCAGTTCCATTCCCAAACTGGACACACATCCCAGTTCCATCCCCCACTTCCAGCCCCTGCTCCTCCAGCAGATCCCATAAGATCTGGGATGAGGAGCTTGGAATTTTGTGCCCATTCTCCCCTGGAAAACTCCCCAGCTCCAGGGCCAAATCCAGCTCTAATTCCAAGAGTTAATTCCCAGTGAAACCTTCTGCCCAGAGCTCCAGGTTGGAGTTGGATCCTCCCCTGGATCACAGGGGCTCTTCTCACTTAAAATACGGATGAACACCCTGAGAATTCCAGACCCTTGAGAATTATAACTTGGAAAAACACACAGAGAGAGGGGAAGGGGAAGGAAACGGTGCTGGCAGGGCTTGGGAATGGGATGTAAATCCTTGGATAGGGATGGTGGCATTGGAGCTGGAGCACTGGGATAATCCAGAGGTGGGAAAAGTGTCCAGGAATGTCCTTACCTTTTTGGAGAGGGAGGAAACGTTCAGCCCAAACCTCTGGGCCCTTTCCTTTAGTTTATCCATGTTTATCTGAAAAACCAGGAAAAATTCCATGGGCTTTGCTTTTCCCATCCCTCGAGTTTCAGGGATAGGGATCTTCCTCATCCTCAACCCTCTGGGAAAACTTCCAAGATTCCCAAAAACCCAGCCCTGCTCCTGGGCTGCCACAGGGTTGGGAAGCTGCTCCAAGCCCTTCCCAAAGTTTTCCAAGGTTTCCCAGCTGCACTGGGCACTGTCATCCCTATAGAAATTATCCCTGAAGAGCCCAGATTTTCTGGATAAGTATTCCATAGCTGTCCCACCCCTGGCACAGGAGGATCCCACAGTTCCACCCCCCCCCCCCCTTCCTGCAGGAACCACTTGGATCCCACCCAGAATTCCTGGGATAGTGGGAGCTGTCCCAGTGGAGGTGGAACTGGATGAGCTTTACTCTCCCTTCCCACCCAAACCATTCCATGAGATTCCATGACAATCCCTTCAGGATTTCTCCCAAATCCCACCTCTCAGGATATGGGGAATGGTGGGGATGTTTCCAGCAGGACACAGGACAAATCTTATGGAAAAGCCCCAAATTCCAGAGGCGCCTGAGATTCCTTACCGTGGGTTTTCCGTCTGCAGAGAGGCCTGGAGGGAGCCGGGATGGAAGAGAATTCCCAGTTAGGGAATGGCACCAGAGCAGGATTTCATCTCCCAGGAGGCTCATCCCACCAGGATGAGAATTCCCACCCCATTCCTCCCATTTCCACATCCCTGCCGAGTCCCAGTTCCATCCCCTCCTCCACCCTCTGCCCCATCCTGCCTTTGCAGAGGCTCCTGGAATGGGATGTTTGGAAGGACCAAGGAATGCCAAGAGCCCCAGGAAAACCCAGCAAAATTAGACCACATGTGTCCTTTTCCTCCTGATTCCATAGGATTCCAACTCCACAATTCCCAGGGAAAGGGAAATTGAAGGGAATTTCCCAGCCTTAGGTATTTCCCTTCCAAGGAATGTTATTCCAGGGGTTGGTTCTGCTTCATCTCCTCACCTTTTGTGGGAATTGTGGCCAAACCAAACCTGTGGAATCAAACAAAGAGGAGTCAGGGAATATCCAGCCTGGGAAAACTCCCCTTCCAAGGGTTTTTCCTGGTTTGGGGAGGGGGATGAGTTGGAAACACAACATTCCCAGCTGCTGGAATCCCTGCAGCAGCTCCCACTTGCTCCACAAAGCCACTCACATCTCAAATTTCCCAGGAAACCTCTTCCCCACCCGGATTTCCAGACCCCTCTGGTGGTGTTGTCCCATCACTTCCCACAGAAGCCCCTGGAGAGGTTTATCCCATGGAAAATCATGGAATGGGTTGGGTTGGGAGTGCAAGGCTCATCCAGTTCCATGGGCAGGGACAATTCCCACTGCCCCAGGTGGATCCAGCCTGGCCTGGGACACGCTCAGGGATGGGGAATCCTCTGGGAATCCATCCCAGCCCCTGCCCACCCTCCCAGGGAAGAATTTACTCCCAAAATTCCATCTAAGTCTCCCCTTTCCCAGTGGGAAGCCATTCCCCCTTGTCCTGCCACTCCAGCCCTGCTCCAAAGTCTCTCTCCCGTCTTTCCCGTAGGATCCACCCAGGGACTGGAAGGATCCAGTAGAAATCCAAATATTAAACCCAAGGGATCCAACCCCAGGGATCACACCCATCCCAAATCTTGGGAATCCCCTCTCAAATCCCACAAATGCCATCCCAAATCCCAGAATCCCATCTCAAACCTGAGGAATCCCCTCCCAAACCCTGAGAATCCCCTCCCAAATCCCAGGAATGCCCTCCCAAATGCCGGGAATGCCCTCCCAAATGCCGGGACCCCTCCCAAATCCCGGGAATCCCCTCCCAAATCCCGGGAATCCCCTCCCAAATCCCAGGAATGCCCTCACCTCGCTGCCCTCGCTGCCTTCTTGCTCTCGAGGCTCACGGGGACATTGAACCTCTCGGCCCTTTTCTGCATCCTCTGGGAAAGGGACACCGGGTGTTTGGGAGGGAACAGGGAAAGTTTCCCAGTGGGAAGGGAATAACCCCCACCCTGGATGTGAAGGAGAAGGAGCCGCTGGCACCTTGTGGGGTGTGGGCACTTCCTGAGCCCCAGAATTCCAGGGATTTGATGGAAAGCGCCCATAGACACTCAGGGAGGAGATATCCTGGGAGGGCTCAGGCCATTCCAAGGAATTCTGGAGACAGGGGAAGGGATCCCAGCAGGAATGACCCTTCTAGAGCCACCACTGGGGGTCAAACCCTCCCTCCCCCTTTCCCCCCAAAAGCAAAAATCCAAGGAAATGTGCCCTAAAAAAGGATTTTTAGGGAATTTCTTCCTTTGGAAAAAGCCTTTTACCAGGAGCCCAACCCCCCATGAGCTATTTGCCACCAGCAGAGCAATTCCAGGAGAATTCCAGCACCAACTCGCTGGCCTGGAGCACAGGAAAAGCCTTGGGATGGTGAGGAATGTGGGGGTGGCACTTCCAAGGGCTCCAGTGCCCTGAAATGCCCAGGGAAAGGAGGAATGTTTGATCCCTGCGCTCCATGGGCCATGGGGGAGGTTAGAAAAACAGGGAATGTTTAATGGAAACATTGAGTGGAGCCAAAGGCACAGCGAGGAGCAGCAGAAACATCTCCAGCAAAACAGAAATGTTTGGAAAAGCTGGATTGGGAACAGCTCTCGGGGCCCTCCCTGGACTGGGGAGATTCAGTTCAGCACAGGAGGGGGAAGGAAAAGAGGGAAAGGGGAAAGGAAGGGTGGGAAAGGGGAAAGGGGAAAGGAAAGGTGGGAAAGGGGAAAGGAAAGGTGGGAAAGGGGAAAGGGAAGGTGGGAAAACCCCCCTTAATTCCCAGAGATTTCTCCTTGTGTTTTGACCTCTCGTATGGAATCCACTCCCACAAACACAAACATTCCCAGCTCCAAAGAATTCCTTTTGCCTCCAACCCCCCCCAACAATCCCAAAAAAATGGATTTCCTGGGAAAAATCTCCCAGAACTCAGAGAAAAACAAGGAGCAGGAGGGAAAACTCTCCCAACTCCCCCCAGGATCCCAATTTTCCCTCTCCAAGGTCACAATCCCAGTGCTCCGGTTGCTGTGGAAATCTGCGTGTCCCAAACAGCAGATTAAGAGCTCAGAGCCGTTGGGAACAGCAGGAATCGTGTTTTCTGAAGGATTTCTGCCCTCGGTTTTCTGAAGGATTTCTGCCCTCGGAAGCCAAGAAAAATAAGGAGGGATTAGAGGAGCACCAGCAGATTCCTGAAACTCGGAGCTTTCATGGAGTTTTCCCAGAGGAACTGGAGGCTCTGGAGGGTTTTTAGGGAGAAAACTCATCCCATTCCAAGTCCATTCCAGGGGCAGGGACAATTCCTGCTGGCCCAGGGGGATCCAACCTGGATGCTCCCAGGGATGGGGAATTCTCTGGGAATCCATTCTAGAGTCTCCTCATCCTCACAGGGAGGAATTTTGGCACAAAATCCCACCTAAATCCCATCCCCTTTTCCAGTTGCTCCGCCTCATCCCATCAATCCTTGTCCCTCTGCAGCTCTTGGAGCTCCCAGGGAAGGAAAAGGTGCTTTGAAGTCCCTCCCAAGCCAAACTGTTCCCTGATCTCATGGGAATGAACAGCTGGGAATGCAGGAAAAGCTGCTCCAGCCTGAGATAATCTGGGGAAACTCCCCCAAATCCTGGATTCATGGAATGGTTTGGGTTGGGAAGGGCATCAAAGCCCACCTAGTCCCACTAGAAACAGCTCCCACTATCCCAGGTGGATCCAACCCGGCCTTGGACACTCCCAGGGATGGGAAATCCCAAACCAGTCCACAAAAACAAAGCAGTTTTTCCATGGAATTGCCCCCAGGAGGACGGAAAAGTGGGAATTCCCTGCTGGGAGGAAAAGGGGAAAGTGGGAATCTCACCTCCATCTGGGATATCTCTGACGTTATTTTTACTACCTTCTTCTCTGTGGTCCTGGAGTTGGGAGAGAGAGAAGCCAGTCAGAAGAGCTCCTGTGGATTCCAGAGGCACATCCTGGTGGGAAAGGGCTTGGAAATGTCTTCCTGGCCACTCCTTCCCAAGACAACGCAGGAAAAATGTGGAAAACGGGAGCAGCCACGAGGCAGCTTTGTGGATTTTCCTCAGATTTGGAGGCCAAAGGGAGGGATGAGGCCTGGGAAACTTCCTCCTAAAATTTCGGGAATATTTGGGGCAGGAAACATCCCCCGCCAGCCCTTCCAGCGCCCCTGAATTCCCTTGGGAAGCGAGGTGGGATGACACCTGGAGCAGCCAAACTCTCCAGGATTGGAGACATCACGACCTGCTTAAGGCAGGAAAAAGGACCCCAAAAAGGGATGGATTGGGCACTGGAAATCTGGGAATAACCCCCCGCCCAGCTCCAGGCTCCTGGGAGCAACCTCCAAATCCCAAAGCCGGGGATCCCCGCGGAGTTTTATTCCTTTATGGTCCTGGCACACAAAGGGTCATTGTGTTCGAGTTCATGGGGCATTCCCAGGCAGCATTCCCTGCTCCCTGGGCCAGCCCATTTCCAACATTCCCAACGCCCAAAGCCGGGAAAACCACCCTTTCCCAGCCTGGAAACCAGAAGGGAGGGAGAGGATTCCTGAGGGAGCCGCAGGGTAGAAAACAAAGCCGGAAGAGGCCAAGTCGGGAAGCTGGCCCAGGCTCCAGGAGCTCCCATAAAACAGTGGGAACGCCGGGATGTTCAGGAAAACGAGCGGCTTTTGTTCCCCCCCTGGGGAAGGGCCCGAGGGTTTCACGGTACTTCCACAGGAAGCGATGGGGGCCGGGATGCGGCGGGAATGGCCGCGGGACGCCCCCTCCTGCCCGCCCCGCTCATTCCAGGGAGCCGGGAAAAGCGGGAAGATCCTCTCCTTCCATGGCAGGGGCAATTCCCGCTGGCCCAGGTGGGTCCAGCCTGGCCTGCGACACTCCCAGGGATTGGGAATCCTCTGGGAATCCATCCCAGCCCCTCCCCACCCTCCCGAGGGGAATTTGTTCCCTAAATCCCATCCCCTTTTCCAGTTGTTCCCCCTCATCCCAGCAATCCTTGTCCCTCTCCAGCCCTTGGAACTCCCAGGGAAGGAAAAGGAGCTTTGAAGTCCCTCCCAAGCCAAACTGTTCCCTGATCCCGTAGGAATGAACAGCTGGGGATGCAGGAAAAGCTGCTCCAGCCTTGGATAATCCAGGGAAACCCATAAAATCCTGGATTTAGGGAATGGTTTGGGTTGGGATGGACCTTAAGGCTCATCCTTTCCCCACCCCCTGCCATGAAATCTCCCACTGTCTCAGCTGGATCCAACCGGGCCTAGGACATTCCCAGGGATGGGGAATCCTCTGGGAATCCATCCCAGCCCCTCCCCACCCTCCCAGGGAAGAATTTATACCCCAAATTCCATCCCTTTCCCAGTGGGAAGCCATTCCCCCTTGTCCTGCTACTCCAGCCCTGCTCCAAAGTCTCTGTCCCATCCTTCCCGTAGGATCCCCTCAGGGACTGGAATGATCCAGTGGAAATCCAAGGATTAAACCCAAGGGATTCAAATCCAGGGATCCAAACCAGGGATTAAATCAGAGAGATTTTAAACCTCGGGATTGAAACCTGAGGGATCTCAATCCCATGGAATGTCCACCCACAGATCAACACCCCATAGAAACCCAGGAATCCTCTGCACCCCCCAAGGAACCTCCACCCCAGGAATTGCAACTCCAAAAAAACTTCAACCCAAGGAACCTCCATCCCAGGAATTTCAACCCAGAGAATCGCAATCCAAGGAACCTCCACTATAAGGAATCCCAACCTCAAAAAACTTCAACCCCAAGGAAACTCAATTCCAAGGAATCTCCACCCCACGAATCCCAAATCCACCGCTCCCTGCCCATTTCCACCCCCTGAATGAACCCCCAGCATTCCCAATCCCTCTCCAACCCCTGGCATCTGCTCCCTCCTCCCACCCCGACCTCCCCCGGGCTTGGAGAAATCCCTTGGCTCCCGGTTTTCCAGGAGGATCCAAACCAGGATATTTACACATCGGGGGATTTCACCGGAGCCTCTTCCACCTTCACGGGCGGCTCTGGTGGCTTTGGCTCTTCCTCCTGGGAAAGAAGGGAATAATCCATAACAAACATTCCAGCCACGTTTTTGGGGGGTTGCCCAAAGATTCCCAAGAATTCCCTTGCTCTGGGTGGGGTTGGAAACTCTCCCTGTGCTTTTCCAAAGGGAAATAATCCCTTCCTAGAAGATTTGGGATGCACAAAGGCTTGGGAATGACTGAGGGTGACATTCCCAGCACAGAGTGGGAATGACATGGGACAGTGGGAACAATGTGGAAGAGTGGGAATGACGTGGGATAGTGGGAATGCCCAGCTGTCTTAAACCCAAGACCATCTAATTTAGACCTAAGACCAGCTGATTTACACCCAAACCCATCGATTTAGACCCAAACCCAGCTGACTTAAACCCAAGACCAACGGACTTAGACCCAAAACCAGCTGATTAAGACCCAAGACCAGCTGATTCAAACCCAAACCCAGCCGATTTAGAGCCAAACTGGCTGCCCAAAGTGCTTTAATCTCCCCGTGGCCCCGGCCCTGCCCCATTCCCGCCCGGATCATCCGAGCAAAGAACCCACCTCTATCTCCTCTCCCAGCACATCCTCCTCGTTGGCCTCTTCCTCAGCTGGGGGACAAAACAAGGCAGCCGTTGGAGCAGCAGAGCTTCCCGGGAAGCCTCTGCATTCCCAGGGAAGGGCAGAGGGGAGAGGCACCCACCGTGCTCCTCCAGGTAGGCCTGGAGCCGGTTGATGAGGTCCTGCTTGTTGCCTTTGGCTTCCAAACCCCTGGCCAGGCATTCCTGCTTCAGCTCTGCCAGCTGGGGGGGAAAGATTCCAGGGGTTGGGAATATGGGGATTGTCGGGGGGGGTGGGAGGTGAGGAAAGGAACGGGGGGGATTGGATCCTGGGGTGTTCCTGGGGGGAAATCCCAGGGAATCTCCATGAAGATCTTCCAGAGGGTCCCTTTTTCAGGGAATCTCCTGGGGACACTCCCAGGGGAACATTCCTGGGGACACTCCGGGTGGGAATTCCTGGGGGAAATCCCAGGGAATCTCCATGAAGACCTTCCAGAGGGTTCCTTCTTGGGGGGATCTCTTGGGGACCCTCCTGAGGGAACATCCCAAAGAACCTCCTGAGGGAACAGCCCAAAGGCCCTCTCTGGGAACCCTCCCGAGAGAACACCCCAAAAAACCTCCCCTGGACCCTCCTGAGGGTCCCTCCCGAGGAAATCTCTAGAAGAACCTCCCTAAAAACCCTCCCTTGGGGACCCTCCTGAGGGAACAGCCCAAAGACCCTCCCTGGGGACCCTGCCGGGCCGCTGTTCCCGCACGTGGCCGCGCTGCCCCGCGCTGCGGCGGGCGGTGCCGCGCCGGGGGCGCAGCTGTTGCCGGGGCTGCCCCCGTTCCGTTCCCTGCCGTGCCCCCCGCCTGGCCCGGCCCGGCCCGGCCCGGCCGCGCCCGCCCCGCGGCACCTTCAGCTTGTGCAGCTCCACCGGCTCCGCCGCCATCTTGTCACCCCCGCCCGCCGGGCCCGCCCCCCGCGCCGCGCCCGCCAATCAGCGCCGAGCGCGCCGGGCGCCGCGCCGAACCGCCGCTCGCCATTGGACGGGAGCCACCGGCGCTGCCCGCGTATGATTGGCTGGCAGGCGGGAAAGAGGGCGGGGCTTCGCTGAGTGACGGGGGAGGGACCAATGGGAGAGGGCGAGAAGGATCTCGGTAGCATAATGAGGGAAATGAATGAATTAATTAGTGATAATTATAGTAACGATAATGATGGTGAGATAACGAGGTGATAGTGATGACGGTGGCGACAAGATGATGATGTTGATAATCATAATCATAATCATAATAATGCAGCCCTATGTTCACTTAGGGGCCGTGTGAGCCCCCAGAGCAGGCCCTGGTTCCGATACAACGGCCCGTGAATTTCCCCGCGGCCAAACCGAACAGTTTGATTAATTCGATCGAATAAATTAAACCGGATCGAACCGGAACTTCCGGGCCGCCATGATGGGTGAGGGCACACACCATTCTAAGTTGTGTGTGGGCGCCAATGAGGGCATAACGGCCTCCGCCATGATGGTTGTGGGCATCCACCATGATGGCTGCGTGCGCTCGCCATGATGGGTGAGGGCAGCCGCCATGGTCAGTGTGGCGGCGCGTCCCACTGTGACGGGAGCGGCCGGCTCGTCCCGCGCTGCTGGAACAAGCCGCACCTGTCGGGATAACGCTGCCCATTCCCCCCCACCGCGGGTTGGGCCCGGCTGTCCCCTGTCTTCGACGCCGGCGCCGCCCTGCCCTTAGTCATGATGGCGTCGCGCCCCCAGAGGATGCGTTAGCGCCCTTTAACATGGCGGCGGCCTGCGCGGCGTCAGTGACGTCAGCGCCCTTCCGGGCGCGGAGCGGCCGCGGGTCCTGGGGCTGGTGAGGCCGGGGGGGGGTTGGGGGGTTTTTGGGGGTCTCTGAGGGGTCTGGGGGGCACACGGGGCTGGGGCGGCGGCGGGAGGGGTCGGGGGGCTCAGACCGAGGCCCCCCGGGGTCGGTGGGGTTGGGCCTGGGGACGCCCCTCGCCCCTCCCCCCTTGCCCCCTCCGGGACCCCCGGCTCGTGTCCCCCCCACTTCTGGTGTCCCCCCCAGTGTCCTCGCATTGCCCACTGCCCCCATGGCCCCCCAGCACCCCCCGTGTCACCATTGTCACCCCCTGCCCCCCAAATCTGCCCCCAGAGGCTGTGACAGCCCCGGGGGGGCAAGCACTGGGTGACCCCCCCCCTTTTCTCCCCCCCCAGACCCCCCGAGGCCTCCCCAGAGCCCCCCCATGGCCACGAGTCGCTCGGAGGACGAGGAGTCCCTGGCGGGGTCCAAGAGGGGCCCGGCCCCCACCCCGGGGACTGTCCCCAAACGTCGCAGCTCCTCCAGGTTTGGGGGGGTCCCGGGAGGGGTCTGGGGTGTGGGGAGGGACAGGAGGAGGTGGGGGATGGGGGGACAGCAGGGGACCTGGAGAGGGGTGGGAGAC
>JAWWEE010000260.1:0-16257 GCA_035221455.1 Xenops minutus | reverse complement strand
CAGGGATGGGGCAGCCACAGCTTCTCTGGGCACCCTGTGCCAGGGCCTGCCCACCCTCCCAGGGAAGGATTCCTTCCAAATATCCAATCTAAATCTAACCTCCTTCAACTTAAAGCCATTCTCCCTTTCCATGTCCCTCTAGGCCCTAGTCCAAAGTCCCTCTTCAGCTCTCTTGAAGACTCTAGGCACTGGAAGATGCTCCAAGGTCTCCCTCGTGCCTTCACTTATCCAAGCTGACCAACCTCAACTCTCTCAGCTTGACTTGGGTCTTTTCTTCCATCACTGCCAAAGAGCCCAGATTGTCACACCAGCTATTGTTGCTTTTACAGAAAGAAGATAAAGAAATTTCCAACCTAATGAGAAAGAACCAGAATCTGCAATAAAGCAGCTGATGAATAGTGGCTTGGGATTTGTGCTTGGTCACATTCATGTGATGAAGGCAAACTCCCTTCTACCAAGGGATTTTGATATTACTGGGTCTATTTGCTGCTTTTAGCCTTTGTCTTTCAACTTTTTTCCTGTGGTTCAGAAGTCCTAAGGTGATTTCATCTCCCATTCCAAAGAAACATCTTCCCTGTGCCCAATGTTGTAAACGCAGGGTGGAAACATTTTCCACTGTTTTTACCTTCCGTCGGCACACCCCAATTTTCTTTTTCTCTTCTGTTTCTCACTTCCCAGTATTTATAATTATCTCCAGAAAATATTCTTGCCTTTAGCATGCCCAGGCTCGTTTATAGCAGTGCTTAATGCTCAGAACCAGCTCTTCTGACTGGTCAGTTGCTGGGTCACACAGCAGCTCCCTGATGGCTGAGACCAGAATGATGTGGTTTAATGGAGCACAAAACCACCTGCCAAAGCAGCTGCTGAGGTAGCACTGGGCTGAATGGGAGTTGCTAGAGGGTCAGGACTGGTCCTGAAGGGGCAGGACTGGCGCTGGAGGGGCAGGACCAGCCCTGCATGCAGGCCCACCCACCTCTTGGCTGATTTCATCTCCATGCCCATCACATTGAGTTGCATCTTTGCACGCTTGCTTTTGAAAGCTCTTTGCTTTTGTGCACAGGATTTCAGCAGTAAACAGTTTATGGAGTTATTTCCAGCTCAGTTTCCTGAGCATCTCACCAGAACCCTGGCAGAACGCTGAGGTGTGTGTTGTCTGTTCAGTGTGGGCAGCAGGAGAGGAGTCTTCTCAGAGTTTTTTAATGCATTTTGTACCCCTCTCCTCCCTCCCTTCCCCTCCCCAGCCATCTAAACACTACCAATGCAAACCTTACACATGGGAAAACCGAAGCTAGAAAATGACAGGAATTGCAGAAATGCAACAAAAGACATCACAGAATTCTACGGGGTAACCAATAATTTTCAGGGTTCTTTCTTTCTTTTTTTTTTTTTTTTTTTAAATTGTCCCAAAGGATCTATACTTGAGCTCTGCCAGAAGCCTGAGCAGATTGGCAATTTGTTACTGCATGACATCACTGCTGATTTCAGAGGGAGAAGGTGACAGCGCAGGCTCCTCATCCCACACCAGCAGCTGTTTTAGCTTGGACTGGATTTTGAACTACGCTTTTATTACCTTTGAGCCTGATATTTTTCAAGGAAGCCTCCAAAATCTTGAAATTTTGTTCTCATTTGAAGGCAGCGAAAGTTTTACCCTCAATTCATATGAGTACAGAGACGAGAGCCAAAGGCAGTTTGGCAACGTAGAGTTGAGAAGGTCTCCTATGACCTCTGTCACAGAATGGGGCTGCTCAGAATTTCCTGGAGAACTCTGTTAATCTGAGCCTTAATTTGTTAACATTCAGTATATGTTGTCCCATCAAGACACAGGGCCCAGAGCTGCCTCTCCAAAGCACGACAGGTTCCTTAGACCTCAGACCTTGTGGAACAGATGTTCCCTAGACGGTGTGAAAGGCCCCCCGAAGTCCAATGCAGAGAGGTCTGGCTGGCCTGGGTGAACTTGTAAGGAGAAGTCCTTCAGGCAGGATGCAAGCCCAGTGCTGGCTGCAGAGTGATGGGGCAGCCCTGTGCCAGCTCCACACTGCACATCCCGGCACAGCCCGAAGCCCAGCAAGGGCAGGCACTGGGTGCTGGCATGGCAGCTGAGGAGCAGCAACAGCAGCCAAGTGTATGAGGTCTTTAGGGTCCCTGCAGCTGCAGCCACCCCGGCTCTGCTGGCTTTCCTTGCCCTGGGAGGGGAGAGGGGACATTCAGCGGCTCTGTTTGCCACACGTTGTCAGATCGGTGCAGGTGACTTGTGGACTCCAGTTCCCTCTCAAACCCATCTTGCTGCTCTTGCTCTACCCAGCTCTGCCTGGATTGCAGCACAACGTGCCAGTGACACCAGGAAAGGTCTGGCACCCGCTGTGCACACACAGCCCCCCAGAGCCCAGCTCTGCCCTGCGTGTGTCTGACTCCCCCGATGCTCTCCGAGGCTCACGCTGTCCTGGGTGAGCCCGCGGGCGTCACAGAGCTGGGCACCAACACCAGCCCACCTGTCCAGCTGGGCCAGCACCAGGCAGCGCTGACATTAATGGGGCTGCATCAGATTTTGCCAGCTGTGGATACCGCCCACAGCTGTTGTATGTGACCTCTCCTCCCTGCACCGTCTGAGTCTGCTGGGCTTTGAGCAGGCATGTACTCATATAAACAAAACCAGATACAGGTGGAGAGGAACCTGTTTGAGATTTGAGATGACAATTCTGCCCTCAGTTACACTGTCTTGAACGAGAGCAGGTTTGGTTAGTAACAAGATACGGACCTAATTCTGAGTATTTTTACACCAGCAAAGCCCATGACTCTGGGAGAAGGAGAAGTGCTTTACACTGGCACTGGTGCAACACCAAACCACCACTGCTGTTTAGTGCCCTAGATATTTTTTCTGCAATATGGTTTCAAATGCTTGTGAGAGCTGAAAACAAAGAAATGAAATACCAGCCTCGTGCAGACTTTAAAATAAAAAATAAAATGTTCAGGAAATCCCTGCAAGGTTTTGGACTGAACAGGAAGATACATTACAGAACTTTTTTAACCTTTTTTGGTTTTTTTCAACTTCCAAGCAGCAGAATGCCAAAATGCTAACAGGCAGGGCAAATTGAGCAAAAATAAAATATTCCGTGGACTAGGTTAGAAAGTAAGGCAGTGTTTATTTTTTTATGCTTTACACTTTGGCCAGCATTTATCCCGAATGAAGGCAGCAAATGTTATTAGATTTCATGGAATGTAAATAAACAGTTATTGGTAAATACATTTTGGTGGTCTGCTTGTTACACTGCATGTCAGGAAAACTATAGGGAACTGGCAGGAGTTCAGACGTCTTCAAGGAACACAGAAAACAGACATATTTTACTAATTATAGCTAACAAAAACACTCTGAGATTACAGTTAAATTACATTAAAACATAACTTGTTGGCAAAGGCTGTGAGCATAATGCTTTGCCTGTATCTTTCTGTATAGTGTTTCATCGGAACGGAGCAGGAACATCGGGAAACCCTGGCACAGCCCATCGGGGCTGGGCCACCTCATCACTTCGGGTCTGCAACAGTTTCTGGAGGTCCAGTGGGGTTTCTAAGAGGGCAGTGACCTGGATTTGTCTGCATCAGGTACTGCACAGGGATGACCCCATGTCTTCTGGGTCATCTGCAGGTGGGGAGGGAAGGAAAAAGAGGGGAGGGAAGGAAAAAGGCACCTGCTAAGCAGCCCTGGGGAGGGCTGGGTGGGCAGGAGCAATGGAGTGTGAGGGCTGCATGGCTGTGCCTCCCAGCAGGAGTTTCTGTACCCACACCACCTTACCTGGATGGATGGAGCTGCCTCCAGCCAAGTCCTCTGCAAGCTGTGAGTGGTGCCGTGGCTGCACCACAGCAGAGCCATCCTGCACCTTGTGCTCCTGTGGTCTGGGTGTTCTCAGCACCACATCTCTGGGACAAGGAGAGAAAGAAGTGATGGCTTTAGTATGGAGCGTGCCTTGGCTATGTCAGTGTGCAGGGACCTCCAGCAGTAGATTGCAAAGTTAAAATCAGAAACACCTTGACCCAAGCCAGGAATTCCCACATTTCAATGAACCTATTTCCCTGCTTACAGATGGAACTAGGCTGGCTATTTCCACACACCCCATGCCGAGGCACTGTGACATGGCTGTGAAGGGCTGTGACAGCCTTGCTCATACATGGGGCAGCCTTTGGTTGTGCACCCCCTTCCTGCTCCCCAAAAACACCCTCGTGCTACTGGATCTGGCCCATGGCACTACTGCTGCATCACCAGTGCAAAGTGTTTCTGCAGGAGCGGACCACAGGCAGAAAGTGAGGCCTTTCTGCAGAAAATGTGTTTTAACAATGGCCAGAGTTTTCACAACGAATGAGCTGTTGGGAATGTTGTCTCCCCACATACCCACAGCAACAACCCACTGCATGGAGCATGCATGGAAATGAGCTGCAGGGATTCTTGCATTACACTGAATTAGATTAAAAACTATTAGCTTTATTTTTGAATCACAGTTTGCATTGAATAACTGAATTAAGAAAGATGCTCCAAAGCATTGCATGTGAGCAGCATTTGGGGCACAAAAACTCAGGTGCAACATGTTGTTCTGTTCTCCCATGGATGCAAATCAGGAGATGACATTATTGTTGCTTTACAGAAAGCCTCTAAACTAGGAAAAATTCCTTCCTTCTGCTGGTGGGATGTTAATACCGAGTGCACATAGTGGAGGCTCGGCTGTGCCATGATGGTTATCCATTTTAAAACCAGGTAAGTCAAGGTGGTCATTTAATCTGACCCTACTTTAGATTGTGAGAAAAACATGAATCATTTTGTCTGCCATGTAAATGAAAGGGGAATATACAAGCTAATCTCTCCAGAATATTAATAACACTCCTGCCACTGTGCACCACTTTAGAAACACACAGTTCCCGTGGCTTGGGTTATTCTTGCATCCCTGCCTGCGTGTAAAGAAATCCTGTAATGAAATCGTGCTTCACAATTACTCCGTGGTAATCACTTAGACTGTCTTTATGTCACATTTATGGCCCATTCTTCACTGGGAAGATTTTTACAAGGGATCTGAAGTTTAAAAGAAGACAGATGACAAGCTGTGATCGCGAGGAAGAGAGGCTCACCATATGGAAATAGAAAGCCCTGGCTCCCTCCTCTATCCCTCCTCCCTCCTCCCCTGCCGAGTTTCTCTACTTCACATGATGCTATTGGGATTTGAAGATCAGAATACAAATTAAATTATTAAACGAGGAACAAAAAAACCCCAAAACCAAACCAAACCAAACCAAAAAAAATTTTGGGTCTTTCCTCTCCATCCTTCCATGTGATCAGTAATTAAAAATCAAAGTGGGGAAAACAGTCCCTCTGGAAGCTGGCATTTGGGATATAGCCCAGTTGCCTACAGAGGGATATAATGCTCAGGCAACATGTCTGTTCCTTTGCATGCTATGGGAGCTCAAGTACGAACTGGTTCTATAGCTAAGAAATTATTTTAATGGCAGACTTATTCATGGGGCATATTTATTACATTACTTATTATTTATTTACTGCAAAAAGCAGAAGTATCACTCTCAATCCAGTGTGTGTCTCCAGCATTGGGCTCCTAGTCACCAAAAACCGCAGTGTTCCCAAACCCAGGACAGCTGAACCCCCATCAGAGGCTTTTTATCCATTAATCCCTACAACCTTAAAGTGTGGCAGCAACCCCCTAAAGCCTGGGCAGTCAAGGAGAAACAAATTAATCCATTTCAGCTGTACAGAACTTGAGATGTGGCAGTTTGAGAGTTTATTTTGAGGTGGCAAATTTTAAATGAGTTGGTGATCTGGCCACACACCATCCATGGAGGGTGTCTGACTCAGGTAAGTGCAGCTGGTGCTGGGACAGCAGGGACAGCACCTGGGGCTGAGCCCAGGCAGGGGCAGAAGACAAGCTGTAAGCCCAGTGGGGACTCACTGGTCATGGTTCAGCTCCTGCCTGCACCCCCAGGGAGCTACTAGGGATTCTGCATTTTTGAAAACCCCAAGCACACACTGCAAGCCCTGAGATTTGTAAAATTTGGCCCCATTTTCAGCAGTGGCTTTGCAAGGCTTGGGCTTAGCTGTGGCCTCAGGAGCCAGAGTGACAAAATAAGCACTTAGTCCCATTGGTGCAGATTTGGGCTATGGACATCCCATTCAGGCACCCATGTTTGAACACTGGCTCCTTTTAGCAAAAATAAATAGATGAATCAATGCTACACAGAGTTTAATCTAAACACGTAATGGAGTCGAAGTCAGATATTTACTGTATTCCATCGACAGGTCCTGGAGATGGCAAACTGAAGCCTGCTTTTATAGTGTGCCAGCTCAGGGACCTGTTCCCAATTTGCAGATTTGGCCTGCTGCATTTTAAAAGATGTTTAATATATTCGATGCCTGTTTGTGTTAATGTTTACCATTGAAGTTTTTCATTATTTGATGTTATATTTGGCCATAACATTAAAATTCCATTGGAAAGACTAAAATCTAGTGTCAAATCAAAGCCAAAGAAGCATCTTTGTGATAGATTTTCAGCTCCCATCCAACCATATTAAAAACCCCCAACAGCTATTGTAGGTGTTTTCTTTGTACCTTTTCTTCCCTTTGCCAGAGAAATAGCAAACACTTTATTTATTAGCTGCTTTTTTATATGCACAGGTCTCTCTGGAAGAGCTGAGCCCAATGCCATGGACTGGCAGGGAAGCACAAGTTGCTGTGCCAGGAGGGCACAGCTCCATCCCGTGCCTTGAACATGAGGATGTCTGTAATCCTCTTTGAGCCCTTCTCCAGGCCTCATCATTTGGGACAGCAGGATTATCTACAGTCCTTCATACTTAAAAACTGATGCAATTTTGGGACAGCTTGTGACCTCAACCAATTCTTCCTCTGCTTGCAAATGGCTAATTGTTGTTTGGAGCAGAGAATCACAAAATCACAGAACAGTTTGGGTTGGAAGGGACCTTAAAGCTCATTTCCTTCCACTCCCTCCCACGGGCAGGGACACCTTCCACTAGACCAGGTTGCTCCAAGCCCTGTCCAGCCTGGCCTTAAATACTTCCAGGGATCCAGGGACAGCCATACCTTCCCTGGGCAACCTGTGCCAGGGCTTCACCACCCTCACAAGGACAACCTTTGAAGCCCAAACAAAAACCCATTTCCCACTGTGCCAGACCCCGGAGCTGCAGGGAGAGCAGACTCGTCCTGAGAAGCCTAAAGCCTTGATTCACAACCTGCTTAAACACATATCTCAAATGAGTCACCTGTCCTGGGACACACTTAAAATCAGATGCTTAAATTAGCTCTGCACATACAGAGGGAACCCGACCTAAGCTCTGCCTCTCCCTCCCATCCTGCCCTCTGCTCACAGACTGAAGGTAGGATTTTTTCATGGAAACTCAGTGATAAAGGATCAGGAGTGGACACCTACATGCTGTGGGGAGTCACAAGTCTTTGGGGGATGCCAAGGACTCTCAGCACTCACAGCCTTGGAGCCAGCAAGTCACACAGATGCTCACAAAACCACTGGTGTGGCTCAGCAAGGCCAGAGCAAAAATAAATGAAGGGTTGCCTAAGTTCAGATGTTTCTGAATTCAAAGGAATCTGGAAAATATGATGGCCTGGATGAAAAATTGGGAATCAGCATTTAAACATAAAGCTGTGAGGGTAGGTTTGAGAAACAGTGAGCAGATATTCTCTCAGCCAGTGAAAAGGGCAGCTCTGTGAATAGCCCATTCTCCAGTCCACCAAAGAACTGCCAAAGGGTCAAGGATGTTTCAAACTGTGTCCCTTCTCCAGAATATTTCCTCCAAATTTTTTATCAAGATACGTCTCATTTCAGTGAATTTTTTTTTTCAGGATGATGTGTTGTTTTTTTCATTTTAAGTATTATAAATTAAATTCTGTAAATGTCATCTTAGTACATATGAACACTTATTTTGACAGTATTAAATGGCATATTTTGATTAACAGAGTTCCGACTTTGTTCCAGGCTGGATTTCTTTCTGAAATGGGAAGAAAAAATGGTCTGCCTGAAAAACTTTGCTAAGCTTTACTTAAATGCTGAGGCACTAAGAAAAAAGGATCTGCAGCATTATGTTGAAAAAAGTGTGATATACCAATAATATAGAGCAGCAGATCTGAAAATCATGCACCACCCTGGGATTACTCACATGGAAATATTTTCTTTTAGAGGTACACAAGAAGTTGGACATTTTTGAAAAACGAAGCCATGTTTCTAAGAAGTCCAAATGGCCTGAGGCCACTGAGAGGATCCTTGTTAGAGTCAGATTGAAATTTCAGTGTACAGCCCTTTACTGTGTGTATTTGTGCATATAGATCTGTTAATCCCAAATGGCATAATCTGA
This sequence comes from Xenops minutus, assembly GCA_035221455.1. Lineage (NCBI taxonomy): Eukaryota > Metazoa > Chordata > Aves > Passeriformes > Furnariidae > Xenops > Xenops minutus. Next base: position 7,890 of record JAWWEE010000260.1, on the reverse strand, counting down.
ATGTATCATTCTTGAGGATCTGATTTACTGAAAGCCTCTGAGATCTCCATGTTACTGGCTGAGATGTTACACACTACTGGTGCAAAAGGGAAGCAAACCAGCCTTCTCCCAGCATTGGCAGTGGTTGTAGTGAGAGGGTTGGGGTGGTTTTACCAGACCTTCCCACATTAGCATCCAATTTTTTATGTTTCTGCAAAAATATACTGCCCAATGGGATGAATTGGTTAAGGTTTCCTCTATGACTTTGTTGCTGTTGCTGGCTATATTGCAGTACAAATATGTGAGGATTTGAAAGTTCAGTAAATCGGTCCCTTAAGAAAAACATCTTTGATGCTGTATTTAGTGCAGGTGCAGAGCTGCTAATGCTGGTGCTGGTGCTCAGGGAGAAGCTCCTCTCACCGTCACTGCTGTCACCTCCTCGTGACAGGTATCTCATTTATAGCACCTCACGCCTAGAGCTGAGCCCCTGGTGTCACCTCCAGTGTCACCCACTGGCCTTTAATGCCATCCCCTGGTTTAGCTTGTGCCATCACTTGGTTTAGGGGGTGACCACTTGTGGTTGGGTCTGTTTGAAACCACGAAGCACCATTTTCCTCTAGTTTCCTCTGTATTTGCCAGCATTGGTTTCAGTGCCAGCAGACATTGTCTTGCAGGACAAGGCAAGGGCAACTTATCTATACAGGACAGCCTGAAGTAACAAACCATCTACTTCCCATCAGGCCTAGGAAAAACAGACTGATGGGAGGGGTATTTCAAGCAACAAGATGTCTTTACTCTCTGCTAAAGTAAATCCATTTTGTAAAAGCACAGGCTGCCTGGGATGGAGACAGAAATTCTTCAGTTCTAGCAAACAACCTTGGCCCCCACCAGCTGTGTCAACTTCTGTACTCTTGAGCTGGAAAGTCCATCTCTCAACCAGCTCTGGCCCCAAGGGCTGCTCCTTGCTTGATGCAGGCAAGAAGAGAAGGGCACACGCTGCTTTACAAGTAGAAGGCTCTTCTTTCCCCTTCCAGTAAAAGAACTACTGTCCCTACAAGGGGCTTGAAGCAGCTTCTTACTTAAGTCAATAAAATCAAAGAATCATACAATCGTTAAGGTTGAAAAAGCTCCCCCAGCCCCCAGAGCCCACCCTATGCCCGATGCCCACCTTGTCCCCCAGCCCAGAGCTCTGAGTGCCACATCTAGTCATTCCTTGGACACCTCCAGGGCTGGGCACTCCCACCCTCCCTGGGCAGTCCCTGCCAAGGCCTGACCACCCTTTCCATGAAAAAAATCTTCCTGATGTCCCACCTGAATCTCCCCTTGCACAGCTTGAGGCCATTTCCTCTTGTCCTGTCCCTTGTTCCCTGGGAGAGGGGGCTGACCCCCACTTTGCTACACCCTCCTTTTAGGTAGTTTAAGGGAGTGACATGGTCTTCCCTGAGCCTCCTTTAAGCAAGACTTAGGGACTTGGATTTGACCAGTACAACAGCTGGGCCAGGCTTGCATGTGTAAATTGGATTGTTCCATTGGCTCTATTGAACAAACCCATTTCTTATTAGCAGAGGATCCTAATATCAATGCTTGCTGCAGCTATCCCAAGTCGTATCAGCAATGAATCTGGCCTCCAGACACAGTTATCACATCTGCCACTTCCAAATGAAATAGGCTCCTTGTATCACTGAACTGGCATCAGAGGAAACTTGTAGTGAACAAAATATGTTAAACATTAATCACAATGCTCACAGTCCTAGAAAAGTCTGATAAGCCATGATTAAACCTAATTATGGATTATTTTATATTACCTACCTCCAAGCACTGTGGAAAATTGCTTCCTTTTAACTGCCTTGGCGGCTTTCTCTGACCATGCACATTCTGGGGGATATTTTCCCATGATTGATGTATTTGTTTACCAAGCTCCTTGCTCAAATACAGGCTGATTCTCCCTTTAATCAGAGGTGTGAATACCTTAATAGTTGTCAGAGGCCACTTTAACCTCTTGATTAAAAGACATCCTCACACTTACCATTAAAGAAATACATGAAAAACATCAATTTTCTATTCTCTATTCTTTAAAACTCAGCATTGTTTGATGTTCATTTACTTACTCTGTTGGTATTTCATCAAGTTGTGCCTTACAACAGAATTTTTTTTTTTTTTTTTTTAATCCTCCTTTTACCAGTGAGGAAAAAGAACAGTTTTGGTGGGTTGGGTTCTTATTTTGCCTTTGCCTAAGGGCAAAAAGCTCCATGAACATCAGTTTTCACTCGACTTCCTTTGACTGCTTATCTACACTGGCTACTATGCTTTTTCACCACAGCAATATTACCAATAAAATAAACATGTCAAAATTCAGAAGCACAAACAAGTTCATCTGTGACACTAATTTTGCTTGGCAAATAATTCTCCTTGTTTCTGTAAGGGCTTCAATTTTTTGTAGATTCAAAGAAAATTCAACTTAAATTTGACGCCTCTGTCTTATTTTTCTTTCCCAATCTCATTAGAGTAAAAATAGCAAGGACATCCATATGATTAAAGACTTCATGTGCAAGAAAGCAATCTGGTCATAGTGCTCCTTAGCTTTATGTACTTCTTTCTATTTGACAACATTAATTTGCCATCTGTCAGCTCACTTACATAGTTTACTTGCTGCTTGCTTAGCATTCACCTCCCCCTTTTTCGTTGTCAGCTGTTTCTAATAGTTTGGCCTCCTTGAGTGGGCCATTTATGCAGATTTGAAACAGGAGAAATCCTGAAAACTGACCATATGGAAACCCACTTTGTACTCCCCAGGCTGACATAGCCATGCATAGACCTCCTCCCCCTTCTGTGCACCCCTAGCACTTAAAAAAATCAAATTTTTCCATACCTCCTTAGCACCTTCCATCTGGGGTGCTCCAGATCATCACATCACAGTTACAAACAGCCCAATTTTCCTATCTTGGGCAGGTCAGCTGAATTGTACAAGATTTCCTGGGAGCTACATTCAGCCCTAAACATGCAATCAAATAAATGGAAGAGATCGTTAAGGGGGCCAGTACAAAACAAGCTTGACTAGACAACCCTTAACACAGAGGGTCCTTGGGGCCATGTACTTCACTGCCTGGTACCATGTTCCTTTTTCACCTAACAGCCTTAATTCTAGGAAAATAAAAAGTAAATCAGGTTGCCCAGGGAAGGTGTGGATGTCCCATCCCTGGAAGAGTTCAAGGCCTGCTCAGGAGAAGGTGCCCTGCCCATGACTGGGGGTCGGAGTGAGATGGTCTTTAATGTCCCTTCAAATCCAAACCATTCTGTAATGATTCTAAGAAGAAAACAAACTGGGAGATGCTGAGAATTGGGAGAGGGTGTTTTGCTACTGAAATAGGTGATGTTTGGGAGAGGGGTGGGAGCATCTAGTTCCCAACTTCCAGCTCCATCCTGACAGCCAGAATAACCAGGCGACAGAATAACAGCAGACTTTCATCTGGAAAAGCTGATTTTTTAGAAATTCTCCCCAAAACTCAAAAATTTTCAGCATCTTCTGTCACAGTTACTACTTTGTCATTATTATTGTCCATTTAGTGCACATTGTCTCTGAAAATGTGTTCTTTGTATGGTATTTTTAAAGGCATCTTGCAAATACTTCAGCATGTCTATAAAAGGTTTTTTTGTTATTATCTTCTGTCTTCCAAAATCCATCACAGAGAGTGGAGTCCAATAGGCAATGGCTCAGCCTTTGTGTTAACAATTGTATTTCCCACTTGATGAGGCTGAGAAGGTAAAAGCTGAACACTCTTCCTTTTCTTGGGAATGCCCTGGTTTTTGGAACAGGAGGCTTTTAGACCAGCACTTCTGGGACAAGGGACTGATGTGGGAGGTGAACTTGGCCATCAGATTGACAGGATTCCATCAGCAGGCACATTTTTTTTCCAGTTCCCAAACATTTAAGCCTCCAAAGCTCTTTTCTGAAGTTAAGAATTAATGCTTGTGAAAGGACATACAGCAGCTTATATATTTGAAATTGCACTAATTTTTTGAATATACACTAAAAAAAAGTCCATTTTTTCCCATGTCTTTTTTTTTCTGCCAGTTGAAGAGATTCAGAATACTCATGAGCACTGAAATGAACTTTTATTCTGAGCAGAAAGCCAACATGAAGACTGATTATTGCTTACTTCAGAGGAGAAAATAGAGCTGTGCACACACAGCCAGTGCTCTGGCCAAGGGCTCCGTGGCTCATTCAGGATGGGGGGCACAAGCACTGCCCTTTGCTGCTCAGATGGCCTGTGCTTCTTCTTCTGCAGCTGACTTGTGCAGGGGGAGTGTACTTAAAAGGGTTTTCATCCTCAGGAGCAGCTAAATCACCTGCAAGTAAGTGAATTAAGTGTTTTGTATTAATGTGAGAATTCCCTAGCCTACTTTGTTTATGCCCCCTTCCAGGAAAAAGTGACATTATCAGAGCTGGTGTCTAGTTTGCACTGGTGGTTTGCTGGTTTCTTTCCTGGTTGCCTTTTCAAAAACTCAGTTTTAAGTGATTAGAGAAAAATATAAAAGCTTAAAACCCTTCAAAAGACACCAGCAGCTGTAGAACAGCATCTCAGGTGTAGATAGTTTAAATATGAAGGGCCTGGATTTGTCTTCAGGGAATTGCAGGGAGGTTGTGAGGAGGTGTCAGTGTGGGTGACCTTCACCTGCTTTGGACCTCTATGCGAAGATCAGCCCAGGATTCAGCAGGGTTGGACAAGGTCAGCAGAGGTTGTCTGACCTCAGCTGGCACCTGGAGCTCAGCTGAGTGTGCTTCTGCTGGTTTTCATCCACACCCTAGGAAGAAAAAGAGACAGCATCGGGGCAGGTCCGTGTCAAGAAGTCTTGAAGAGAGAGATGCTTGTGACAGGGATACAGGATGACCCTACCTGGGGCAGAATTGGTCAGCAAATTCAGGCATGGAGGCTGCCAACACTTTACATCAGGATTAGTATTTTCAGCAGAGAAAAGATGGAAATGGTTTCCCAGCTCTGATAGCCCAACCCCAGTACAAGCTGCCATGAGAAGATCAACCCAGTAAGGGGAAGTCTGACTGTGAGGCAGAGCCAGAGCAATCCCTCCAGCCCTGCTTCCCTGATGGGAGCCTGGCCAGATGAGTTCCTGCCCCTGGGGCTGGAGCAGTACTGTAATTTAGAACAGTCTCCAGGTTGCTCTCATTTACACTGGGGGCCAGTGCACAGCTCACTGCAGGCAGAGTTCAAAGGCTGCCCTGAGCTGCTCTGCACGTGGGCTGGCAGCCCGGTCAGCAGCTGGCACCGTCCACTCACCACATTCACCTTCCAACCCCGGGGCTCTCTCATACAAACAGGGCTGGCAAGCACCTGGCTATTTTAATGGACTGCCAAAATGTCCATCACACCTCCTTAAGGTACCCTGGCAAGTTCTGTTTTGCACCCCCAGATGCAGGAGGGGTGTAACACACAGTCTTGCAAGCTACTCCAACATGGGGGCAGGTTGGCAAAGCGCATCCCATTATTGTGTGCCAAAGACAGTTGACTTCATCTTGGTACCAAAGGCAGCATTTCATAATTCTGAAACATAATCACTGCTCCAAATATTTCACAGTATCAGCACATGTTGGATTCAGATATTCAAGAATTAAGAGTATCTTTTGGGGCATGATTAGCCAAACCCTGCCTTGTGTAGGCAACATGCTGATATAGATGATAGAAGATATAATGGCAAGACAAATCCATCAAGGTTTTGATCCAAATAGAAATAGTGGAAAAAAGAGAACATCCACATGATGCTGTTGGCAAAATGTGTCTGAAATGCTCAGATTAAGGAAGCTGAGCCATTTCCATTTACAATAAGGCCTGACAGCTTTCAGGACACACTGTCTTTGCAGAGACTGGATTCATTTTAGAAGCTCATTCATTCGCATGGGGTTTAGTGAACCAACCAGTCCTCCTCCTGCTCCTCTCTGGGAATACTCATTAGCTCCAGGGAAACTCAGTGTGAACGGAAGGTGTGTGTGAGGTATGGGTAATTACAGAAGCACCCCCGAAACAAATCATGACCCTACTGTTGATATGACTACAAACCTGGAACTGATCCTCATTTTAGCCTGGGAGAAGGTCTTCAGCAACACTCTATAAACTACAAAGAAAAGAAAAGGAAATTGACTTTAAAGGAACATTTTAATAAGACTGAGGTGTTGACAAAACCCTCAGAGAGCAAAGGAGCTCCATCACACAGGATGGACTCACTGTTTGGACAATGGCTCCTGGCGTCTGCTTGGAGCTCTGTTGGGGACAGTATTTCACCAGCTGAGTGACTGCTGCTGTCCTCTGCGTCTGGAGAAGATGCTGGGGCAGCAAACAGGCTGCAGGGATATAAACTGGTACTGTCTAGGACACTGACTGTCTCAAAATGCTGCTGCCCAGAGGGAATGATGCCAGAGGCAGGACCACACTCACCCAAACAGGCTGCCAAGCCAGGCTACTTCCAGCTTCATGAGATGTGAAAGGGGAGGTCAGAGCTGGTATTGGTTTACATGGAATCCCAGAGGGAACGGGGAGTTAGCCACATGTGCCCGGGGTGGAAACAGGAGCACCAAGTGCAGACCTGCTGTAGTACAGACTTGGAGTCCTTGACATCCAAGGTGCAGCAGCCTCATGGTGCAGGCACTGCACTGCTCAGTGCTGCATGCAGGGACTATTGACCCTGGAAATGTATAACCCAGGCTCATGATCACACTGCACATCCCAAAATACACTCCAGGTCCCCTTCTGGATTTCAGCAGGCCACCTGACACCCAGATGTCTACAGAAGCAACACAGTGCCAGTGCTATTAAGGTCATAGTGGTGCGGGTGGAAAGGATGGACCTGTGAAATTCCTCCTGGTTACACCAAAACAATTCAAAACTGAGAGGTTCAGGATACTTTTCTGAGACCCTGGCTACATTAATTCAGTGCCCAGAGAACATCTGAGCTAGTCTCAGCTGTAGGAGCTGTACTTTCTCAAAAACCTCAGATGTTTCTAGCACTCTGTTCTCTCTCCTTAGACTGGGACTATAGTTTGGACTTTGCCTTTTTGATAGTGACTCTTGTGCACTGGAGACATACAACACTCAGCCAACAGATCTGCAACCTTTACAGAAGCCAGGCTGACAGTAATATAACAATAATCATGTTGATTTTGGGTTAGACTATGGTGCTTGAGATATTTGCTCTTTCCACAAGACATGCTGTTAAGATCCCAAACCACGAGAGCGAGGCCTTGGTAGTGACAAAATGAAAATCTGTGTAAAGCAATAAAAAAAGCCACAGAAAACCTCAACAGAACACAGTGGGTCAAGCTCACAGCTCTGCTACTTCTTGACTGGTTTTGATATAATTACGCTGTTTCCAGCTATCTGAGAGTCACCCTCTGCCTGTGGCTCAGACAGAGGCCTCAGAGGCACACAACAACCCCAGTTATTGCACAAAGAAGAGCTGCTCAGATGAGACACCAAGCAAAGAGGACAGGCAGCCATGGTTCCAGGTAGCCACATCACTATTCGTCACATCAGTCATGCTTAGGTGGCTTAGGAATTAGTGCTCCATTCAATTTGGGAATTATTTTCAGAAGGTCTTGACTGCTGAATACAGATAAGAGTTCCTTAGAAGATACTTCATTTCACTACCTATGAAGTTTCACAAAGAGAAATGTCAGATTCTGCACAGGGGGCAGGAGCAAGTTGGGGAATGAGAGGATGGAAAGCAGTGCAGGGAAAGAGTCCTGGGGGTCCTGGCCAGTTGGGCACGAGTCAGCAGTGCCTGGAGCCAGGAGGGACATCCCTGTCCTGGGGGGACATCCCTGTCCTGGGGGCATCAGGGCAGGGAGGGGATTGTCCTGCTCTGCTCTGCACTGGGGCAGCCTCACCTGCAATAGTGGGGCAG
>JAWWEE010000259.1:0-16310 GCA_035221455.1 Xenops minutus | reverse complement strand
ATAGATGGGGGTAGAATACACAGCTTTAATCACTCCCACACAGTGATAACTGGTCCCACCTACTGAACTAGGACACCTGTGCACATAGATGTATTTTAGGGATGTTAAGTCTACTTTCAGGTTTATTTTTGTATTTAATAGGCTAAAGTGGAAGTTACCACTTCTAATGCATCTATTTGAAAACAGGAAAGAAAATAGCAGATTATTTTCTCAACAGGAATTAATACTTAATAAACCCACTATTAAACTTTTCAGTGGATATACCGGGCAAGCCTCAGGATTAGACAGACAGTGACCTTGTCTTTTACCAGCCTAGGAACTACTGTATTAACTCAGATTAGAAGGAAATTTTGTAACAGTCTATTGCAGGAAATGTAGGAGTTTATGGACCTTTTAAAAAAACTGATGACTTAATGAAATCTACATGATATCTATGCCAGGTCCTTGTCAAGAATACAACTTCTAGCACTTATTATAATTTCAGCAGTGGTTCTCACAAAAACTAGCGTACCAACGTTTTTCAACAATGATGGAAATAAGATCAAAAGTTTTCTCTGACTGAACCAGATACATCTGAAGACACTGAGTTTACCTAGGATAATTAAGCTCTGAAGAGCAGCAGCTACTAAGAATCAGTGAATTGTGCAAGTAGTAGAAATTCCAGAATGAGAGCCAAAGGAACAGAAAAGTAGTTAAAATTTCTCTTTAAGGGTAGATTTTTTTCATAAGGATACTTCACTCTCAAAATTAATGGTATCCTTTTGCTGTACCTCACATGAGACTACAAAAGGAATTTTCCCAGCTCCTCACTATGTAGCACAAAATAACGTGAAATAGATTTTCTCTGCTTGGAAGTATTATCTCTTTCTGCATTGAAACCGAGCATCAGATGAATCTCCAAGTAAAAGGCAAGTACAGCATCCATTGTCCCTGAAATTTCTTTTCATTTTATGACAATTCCTTGCAATTTTCAGCACTTGACAACACAAAAGTTTTGGTGAAACAATGTATGGAAACTCTTTTTCTTTACCCTGCTCTGCCCTGGTTAAATACAGGTGATGAACTGGAAAATTGATATAGATAAAACTGATGCTGCTTATCTATAGGACACATCAGATTTAAATAGGTCAGTGATTCATATTTTACCCAATTATAGTAAAATCAGCTGTGTTTCTTCTCCCCTACCCCATACCTAATGGATGGCCTAACACTCTTAGCCAACCAAAGTATGGACCAAAGTCTCTCAGAATCAGTTAGATGGAAAATGAAGAATGGAATGAAAAAAAAAAAGTTTAAAAATAATATGTAAATGGTCATGTAATGTCAATCACACAGTCTTAAAATTATACCACACAATGATATACCATTGCTATAAAAGTGGTCTCTTCTTGACTTGTGAATTTCTTTTGAAAAAATTTAGTTTGAAATATAGATCAGGACAATTGGCTTTTCAGAATATACTTATACTTGCTTAGTGAAAATATTCATCATGAAATACTGCAGTGTTGAATCATATTTTTTAATTTAAAATTTGTACTTACAGTCTAAGAATTATAGCTATATTACATGGCTCTGTCTGCTTTCCTGAAGTTCATGGGTCTAAAATTAATTCTTACCTGATCCATATCACTCAAGACTGCAAACTCCACCCATGCATAGTCACTGCAGCACAGATTGTCTCTAGTCATGATGTTACAAATTAGCTTGCTTACATTGGTGCAATGAAGTTGTAACATGAAAAATGAATTTTATTTTCATTAGTAGTCTCTATTTTGAAGACTAAAGAGATTTTGCGAAAAAATCCAGATATTGTATGAACTCACTGAAGAAATTCACAATATATTTTTGGAAATTAATAGGAGAAAAATACTTCTGTCCACTTACACATATCTTAAGCAACACGGGGTCCTAATGGCATGAAAACATTATAATATAGGCTTTCCTGAGTCTGACGGCAAACCACATTTAGGCTTATAAAAAGAACATTAATTTTATAGTGATGCAGCCCAAATTCTGAATGAGATGATAGGAATGTCTGGGAAAAAAAAAAACAAAACAAAACAAACAAACAAACAAACAAACACACACCTGTTCAGCAAATAAAACAATTTAAAAAGAAGATCAAAAGGGAATTTTCTAAGGAAGTGTATTTGAAAAAAAGTGATTAATTAATAACACTGTTTTATCAACCTCAGTGTTTTCTAGTAGAAAGAAAATAAAGCACTGTACTCTTGGAATGAACAAATGAAATGAGTGTTCAGGGTAGACCTACTCCTTCACTCACTGGTATGTAATAAAGGGGGAATCCCTCTGCTATGACAGGTGAGTTTAACCTTCAAAGCAAAATGTCTGAATTCATCCCACCATTGTTTGTTTGTTGTTCATTTATTACTACAGTGAGCCACCTTTTCACTCATACTTTGACTGCTTTTAGAGTGATAGTCGGTCTCATTGGTAATGTAAGAAAATGCAATGATCATGATTTGATGGCCAAGCTGTTTACAGCTGTAATATGTTCCTCCTACTGCAGCCTGTTCAACCATGTAAAACAGTATTTATTTCTTTGGTGAAAAAAGTAGAATCATCATCACTCATAAGTTACTGGTTTTGCCTTATGGCTGCTAAACCTCCATCAGTTTCTTTTAACTATTTGCCCTCATGTATTAATCATTGTTTCATTTTGAAGCAGCAAACATTTGATCCATATTCTTCAATATATGGCAAAGGACACTGGAGAATGGCAAATCATTTCAAGAGCAATTTAACCCAGCTGCCCTTAGCTTTCAATGAAGAATTTATTGAACAACTCACAAGAATATCTAATAATTACCTTGTAACTGAGATGGGGATCTATAAAGTAACAATGGGTGAGTAGTAGCAACAGTGCTAGCAACACCTAGAGATGTGACCTAAAAACAAGTTGCCTCTAAAAAGGAGAAAAAAGAGCTAGATTATTTAAAAAGTTATCAGACTTCTGCATTCAAAGTATTCCTCGGGGAAAATACGTCAAAACAACATATATAAAATGTAATACTTCTTACACCAGCGAGGAGGCAGAAACACACAACTATGACAAGTAAAAGAAAATACCAAATTCACTCTAGTCATCTCCTTTTAGTTATCTTGTGTATTTAGTAATTCTCTGTAGTAGAATAAGTGGCACACAGCTGTTCTTGTAAAGCCATGTAAAGCTTGAAAAAAAAAAAAAGGAGGTGTTTTAGTTTTTTTTCAAGAACCATCTACTCTGCCTTCAGGAAGTAGTCTCCTAGTGTAAGCTTCAAGTTTTTGAAAGTGTTTGCAGTTCCTAGAATATAAAGCAGGAATGTTATCAGATAGTTTTTTGGCAATTTAATGACCGCTTGACAGAAGTTTTAATGGCAAAAAAGAAAAAAAATTGGCAAAAATATCCAAACCCAAATCAAACCAAAAGGATCAAAAGAAGCCACATATCAGCTTTTAATTTCAAGTCTTATCTGTATAATCCATGAATTAGTCACTAGAAATGGGTTAAGTATTTTCTTTCCAGGAAAAATTTAGTCTGAAAAGAAAGCCAGCAGATGCAGAGATACATATATTGAAATTGGGGAAACATCTGAATTTTGAGTGGCATTTTAAAGTAAAAGTCCAGAAAACTGCCTCCTACAGTTATGTCTTTAAATAGGAACAGTTACACTAACATCAAAGGAAAAAAACAGCTTGTTAATATCAGTGCCTGTGATCTGTCAGCTTTCCATTTAGACCAGCAGGTTAGTCCTGATTTGTTCCAAAGTATGGGAGAAACATTGCTCTAATTTATTCTACTTATGATCCAAATTAAGGCTATTATCACATGTCATATAGGCCATATGTGTAGGTTGTGGTAGATGATGCACTGAGAAGACTTCATCTCAAATCAATTCTTTTGTGTGAGCCTTATTTTTCACTTAACATTGAACACTTTCTAAATTTCTGTTCAAAATTCCCAAACTTCTTGCTCCTTTTGTAATTTAGATGTAGAAATCTAAGATCTACAAGTAATTTTTACAACTACACACAAAACAAAATACAGGGTGAAAAATATTATTAAAAAAAATATATATATAAAGAAGAAATAGGAGACAAACATACTTTCCTGATCTTGAAAAAAGGGGTGATACAGTCAACAATAGATACTCCCAAAAGACTTCTGAGAGAGACTTTAGGTTTCTCACTGTCAAATTCAAGAGAACACTCCAAGAAAAGCATGCAGGTAGAATGATCTTTCAAGCAAAATAATCCTTTGAGAGAGATTGTGGTGTCCTGTCCCATGCTACACTCTATGTTAGAGGACAGAACAAAACCAGATCAAACGAACCTAACGAACCTTGTAGGCTATAATCAGAGCTGTTTTATCCAATGTAGGTCTATTAATTTCAATACAACTGTAATAATTTGTACTACTTAAAAGCTGGTGCCAAAAAAAAAAAAAAACCAAACCAAACCAAAAACATAAACCCCCCCTCCAAATTAGAGCACAAGCAATGGTGAATGCTACTTAGGATATCTGAGGGTGTTATTTTACCTTTTAAATTTCTTTAATGAAATATTTTTTTTCCTCCCCACAAATAAATAAATGAACTAAACTCATTGAGTCAACTTCATAAGAACAGGATATAATAAACCTAGGAATGTTTGATGCATCTTTTTAATGAATGTGCAATAACGACAACTATCAAAATTTACTGCAACATTTCTTCTAGCTTTCAGCAGCAATTGTTCAGTATATTGAAACTCTGAATAAAATGAAGCTATTTTTAGACTGACCTCTATATTTTCTTTCTTTACTGTAATTATAGAATGTACTCATGGCTAACATTCCAACAAATCCTATTTCTGTAAAGACAAAAATATAATTTAAGATACGTATGTAACCCTGTGAGACTGGAGATGACTATGGTTACTAATATTATGTAACAATGTCCTTGCAAGTGTATATTTTTTATGAACCCACAAGGACTAAACCCATAGTTTATAGTCTGCTCCTGAATTCTTCTGAATTATTTTAGGACAGGATATATCTATCAGCTGTTTTAATGATTCTGAGCACTGTGTGAAATATTAGCACAGTGTACAACCTGGATTTGTTACATTATTCTTGGTATCAGGACAAAAAACTGAAACAAAAGAATAACATAGAAAGCATTAAACTGAATTAAGTAGATTTAAAGAAGCCCTTGAACTTCGTAACATCTAAATGTTCCAGAGTGCATCAGAATAGCATCAATCTAATTTCAACAAAGGTTAAAAAAATTGCAGTTTCAATCAAGGTTTAGATCTGACAGATTTATGTCCTCTTGCACAGAGAGAAACTGATTTACTAAAATGGTATAAACTAAACTGGCTGCTGCAATCAGTAACAGAAATGTACTATTTCAACTTGCTTTCTCCTGGAGAGTACAGGAATGGCCTTTGAATATTCTGCTAGAACACCCAGATTAGTTGAAAAATTTTTGAATATAATCTAAATACACTGCAAGCACCTGCTCCCTCATGGCAGCAGGGCAGACACATGAAGACACAGTATCACTGCTTGGAGGTTCATGTCACAGGTTTCCTAAATTTAGAAAAGGTCCAAAGTGGAAAAAAGAGATACCTACTTCTGCTCTTGCTCTGTCAGAAACATGAGAAAGGTGTCTTTTTGCATTCCAGTAGAGCATTCAACATAAGGAAGCCAAGCACGAGAGCCAGCATAGATTGCAGAGTCAAATATTAGCTGGAAAGCTCAAGGTGGTTCTCCTAGAAGAATACATCACAGTGTGTTCCTTCCTATTCCAGTTCTTCCACAGGGTAAGATGTTCTGTTGCATTTTTTCACTGAAGGGTAAGCAAGGATCACTGTCAAGTCCACAAGCCTGTATGCATTGAAGAATAAACCTGATTTATAGACAATTTTACACTCACTGCTAATGTCAGTCCTTTCCCTTTTTGTGGGCTGTGTTTTTGTAATAGTTAACTTGAAATTCTCTGGACCTGAAATCCACATCTACTTTCATTTAAAAATCTATTCATACATCCAAGGCTTGTAAAAGATTTGTATTCTTCTGGGCAGATCAGCCACAGTGCATTTCAAACTATTTACCCTCCATTCCTGTTCAAAATTTCTCCTCTCAGAAGCAAAGAGAAAGGAAGGGAGGCAGAGAGAATTCAGGTGGTAAAGTGCAACTCCACACTGGCAAGCTGCAGCCTACTTAAAGGAGAATTCAGACTGAAACCAATACCAGAGATGTTGTAGTTCAGAAGCACAGAAAGGATCTGGGTTTTTTATTATTATTATTTGACAACTTAGATGATTAATAAAGTAATGTTTTCTTTCTTTCCATTCCCTCCTTGAGAACTTGCAATGCAAGTTTCTGATGAAGACATTTGGGCACCTTCTAATCTAATAAAAACGTGTAACATGAAGCCACTAAATACATTTTTTTGTTCCCAATACATGTCATGAAATCAAAGTAAATAGATTTAAAATTCTAGCATTGCAGATTATGAGATTAGAAAGCCACTAGTAACTGTATATAGTATTAGAGCACAGGGCACCAAAAAGCTATTACGGAGAAATTTCTTGAACAGATAAAAGCAAATTGATATTATCCTTTTATTATTTAATTAAGGTTTTTTTGTTTGTTTTTTTGTTTTTTTTTTTTTAGTTCTGTTGGCTTTTATTCTGTCTCTTTGTGCAGCAGAAACAAACACAAAAAACCTTCTAGATTTCTTTTCTCTTCAAAGAATGAGAGAGAAAAAGAGACGTCTACACCAGCAATTTTGTGTGACTGACATAATAACATTTCATTTTAGACAAAGAGATGCCATGCAAGGTCCCCTTTTAGTTACTAATAGTTTGTTTCCCCTTCCTAAAAGTTTCCACCCTGTTCCAGTCTTTCAAAGAATTTGGATATAGTACCTCATTGTAACATTTTTGTTAAAAGAAGAAAGGTAAGGCAAGTGCAAATCTGAGCTGACATCAAGCAAATTTGCTTTGCTGAAAAGATTAGGGGTGTCTAACCACATGTCAGGTGGGGGTTCATGCCATTTGTGGGAGGACAAAAACTAATACAGAAAAACAAGGTAGATAGTTGCTGAAGTCAACAGAGCTTTGCAAGGCCAGCTATATACCAGTACTTTTAAGAGCAATGAGAAGAATTGAAGGAATAGTCTCAAAATGCAATTTAGTTTACATCTTCTGTTAATTCATACAAGTGATTCAAGCCATTTCTGCTGCAACAAGGGAATTATCCAGGCCACAGAGTATTGTCTACACATACTGTTGGAAACTGGTGATCTGCTTTTCCTGAAGAAAGAACACAAGAGTGAATTAAGTATTGTCAGCACTAGTAAAAAATAATGCAGTTTGTTTTCCAGTAGGTAGAAAAATGATAGGAAGGAAACATCCAAGTTGCATCCACACTTGCTTTCTAAATAAAGCAAAATATTAGTAAGGCAGTTCCATCAGTTCCATGTAATAGGGTAATACTTCAGTCTAACTCCATATGTAGCAGAAGGTACATCAGTAACTTTTCAGATTTCAGAATTAAAAACTGATGTACTATATTTCTTTTTAAAGGAGTGAAAAAAGAAGAGGCATAAAATTTGAAGAGCTACACACACACCTTAAAGACCATGCATATTTGAGTAAAGGAATTTACCGTATTAGTGAATGTTCATTCAGCTGGATTAAATCTATTTGGAAGGGTCGTCATAAATGTATATTAGTACTCTGTTATGCAAAATTACCTATTATCAATAGTTATACACGGTTATCTATCACCCAACACTATCTGTTCCTTAATATGCATATGCAAGTTACAAGACGTATATGACTTGAGTTTACAATAATTGAATGAGATCATATGCTTACAAGATGCATTTGTGATTGTAGTAAAATATATAGGGGTTTGTGTATATAATTATTGCAAAATAAAGACATTTGTTGGCTTAAAGGGCAATTATAATTTTGTGCAAGAGAAAGGACTACAATCAACTAAGAAATAGTTACATAATTTTAAAAGTAATTAGATTATTATTGCAGCAATAACAAACAGTTTGTAGAACTTTTCTTTCTTCATATTATCAAGAGAAGTTCAGATCTTAGAAAAGCATTTGTAGAGCCACCTTCCACAAGTAAATGGTGTAAGCAAACATTGCATGAATGTTTGCAGTACTGATGCAGAAGTGGTTCACATTTAAACACACATACTTGCCTTTGATGTTCCTTCAAAATTAACGTCAGTTCTTTTCTTTATCATCAAGCATGCTGATGGTTTCTTGTTTGGTTTCATGAACCTTCAGGCGTCTCTGCGGCTTTGCAAGTTGTGCTATCCCAGTGTCAGTGACCTGTAATTTACTAGTCTTCATTTCAGATTCAATGGAGTGCAAACACATCCGCAGCTGATGAAGAAATTATAGCTTCTGTCTGGCATTTTCAGAGCAATGCCACTGACTTTCCCTTAAAGAGGAAAATCATAAAACTCTAACCTGGACGAAGAATAAATAAACCTGCTCCAGCAAAATTAAGAAATGCTTTAATTTTGCTACTATCCCCTAATTCAGTTTTGATGTGGTTGTAGTTGTATTGTTTATTTGTTTGGTTTGGTTTCCAAAAGTCATAAATTCTTAGTAATTGATTTTTTTTTTCCTTTTTCCTTGTTTTTCTGAACTTCTGGATTTAAGCAAGGTTTTAGTAGGTTCCTTAACTCCAGAAATTCAAATACTTAGATACCTATCCAACTTTGACATAATTACTGGTCTGGTAGATTCGTAACATATATGAACCATGATTTTATTATAACTACCACAAAGCTAGATTATATTGGGAGCCTTGGAGTGTTCTGAGTGGGAATAGGGGAGTTTCAACTTTCATATTTGTTGAAGCTGCTTTCCTTTCAATGCAGTTTTTGGAGACAAGAACTTTAAGTTCTTTGTACAGATTAACTTTGGTCATCTACCTACCTCTGATACCCTTTTTGTGTTTAGATTAGATCTATGAAACATGCAGATCTGTTTAAGTGCATTATGCTCCTTACATACTCTGCGGTAAATGGTCAGAACTGTACAGAGTTGCTTTATGTTGATTAAGAATTGATGAATCTAGTGGAGAAAAACAAGAGCTGGGCGTCTTGCTTATCTTGCACTTGGCTCAAGCAAGGCCTCAAATCTGAGGGATGTCTGCAGTGAAGTGGAGGTCTCATGCAGCAATGGTGCCTCAGTGAGGCATGGAAGGGCACCATACCAGCCAATAGACACTCCCTTGCCTGTGAAAAACAGTCCTTGTTATAAGCCTGGGTTACTAAGGAGACAAGGACATGTGCAAAACCCTCTGACAAAGGTCAGAGAGTGTCTACCGCTGCCTCAGTGGCTGGAGCAGGGTCAAAGACTACCTCCTTGTTAACTGTGAATTCTGACTGAACATGACCAAGACCTTCATAAAGCTGCATTAGCATGTTAACTTACACATCCCTCAGGATGCAAATGAAGAAAAATATACGGCGTGTAATGCATGTATGACCAAAGTCACTAGACCCTGCCCATAACATGTGATTATTCCACCCCCAAAATTTCTGGTATAAAAGGGGGACTTCAGGGAAGAAATGGCAGGAGCAATAAAACACTTCTCCCAGCTCCAGCTGGAATACAAGGGGGTTTATTGTCTGATAAATTCCTATACCTTTTTAGCAGTGTATACTTCGGGCTATATCAGATCCCAGTTTCTGACAGCTAACAGTCATAACACCTAATTCACACCAGGACACAAACACTATATTAACTATCTGTTGAGAAAGTAAAGAACTCCCCACAAAAAGGGAGTGGGGCAGAGAGGCAAAGAAAATTACAACATAGTCAGGACAGAAAGGAAAATTAAAGGAGGAAGAATACCATGTGAATTCTTGTTTAAATCTGCAAACATACAATAAAATCTGATCAGTAGGTTGCTGTAATTCAGGTGGTTTCATGATTTTTTAGAGACAAGCTCAGCTCACATCTTGAAAAAGGGCAATGAGTGTGAAATTATTTTGATTTCAAGGATAGGAGCAGATGCAGATGTTGCCAATGCTTCAGTAAATCTGTTTACATAAACAGTTGTGAGAATTTTATTTTCTAAAATGGGACAATCTTTGGCTCATACTCATTAAGGCTGAAAAAAAGTCAAGGTGAATAAGGTAATTTTCTTGCATATGTTCTGCAAGATCAACATGCATTTCACATTTTGCAAACCACTTATTCCTTCAATCTAAATGAATCATTTCAAAAAAACTCTATACTGTTATATAAGCAGTAGATTACTATTTTACTGAGTTGAATACTTTATTTGACCCAGATCATAATCCAGAGTCCATATATAAAAACTGATATTTTTCTATTGATGTCAGTGGGGAGCTGATAGAATTGGATAAGTCTTCAAGAATTAAAAAATGCATTCACTCATCTGGTCTTCATGAAGTGTTTAGGCTTTTTTATTAGGTATTTTTATGCCCAACTTTCACACTAATTGGTCCACTATGGAGTAATGAGTTCCAAAAGACCAACAGAACAAATATCACTTTATTGCCATCAGCAAGTCTCTTATCCAATTTCTAATTTTTAGGCCTCTGCTTCCTATTGTTCCGCCAGGAACAAAAATATTTTTTGGTTATTTTACTTAATAGTTTTGCTAAATCTTTGGACCTTCTTATGCATGATAACTATCTGTTTTATACATTTTTGTCATTGTCCACATTACAAAGACCTATTCAGCAGAACCTTTAAAATGCTTTTGCTTTCATTTAAGTTAAAAATTGCCAATTGTAACTACAACTCTCAATTTCTTCTCACATTATATTGGGGTCAGCTGTGATTTACCAGTGACATGCCTGACATGCTCTTTTACCCTCATGACTTATCTTCAACAATTTATCTTTTTTATGGAATTATATCAAAGCTGCAGAACTCTTACTTCAGTTTGAATTACAAATCTGATATGGAACTGTAAAAGAAACCAAAGAAACCTTACAAAAGCTAATCCTGTAATTATGAGGTCATGAACATTCTTATTAAGATTTAAAAACAAACAAACAAAAAAAACAACCAAGACAAAAACAAAAGCCACACACATCTGACAGCAGTGATGTTCCTGTTGTCTCAGTCACTTCCGATTAGTGAGGACTAACCACTTCACTGCAAGAACTTTCTTACATGTACTGTTGATCCCAAGAAATTATTCAGTAGTGCACAGATACTCCTTAATGTCTGTAATGTTAATAAAATAGTTTTGTAGTGTCACAGCCGAGAAAAGCTACACTTCTGCTACTCAGCATAGTGATTTGTTCTTACCTAGTGCATACTAAATCACTGCATTCACTAGAGTGATTTTTTACCTTAAAAATCAAGACTATATTACATACTTCTAAAATTAATGTCTAACATGTTGATAAGTAGCTGGAAGGATAGCAGGGATCTTACAACATGATAACTGATGCTATCACCATATGTAATGAATTGTTTACTTCAAATGTCAGGACATATACTGCATCATGAAGTAGGCAACATGTTTGTCCTACAGAAGAGCAATAATATTTTAACAGGTAAAATGCAAATGCTTAAACACAAACAATTTACTGTAATTAAATATATATTTACATATGTATTTGAAAGCAGAGCCAAACCATTGACAGTGAAAATGGACACAGAAGACAATTGAATTATGGTGAAAGTCTTCTCAATTCTGGACATTGAAAGACAGGTATTGCAGAACAGTAGGTGTACTATGTGTGTACGTGAGTTTCTGTATCTTGCAAGTATGTCATGGAAGATTTAGGAAGAAGCAATGTCAGCCCAAAGGAGACAGTCTTCAAAAAACTTCTTGCAAAATAATACACCAGGTCTTTCACCAATACTTCCCCTGTGACTAGGGAAAAAATTCAAAAGTACCCAAACATAAGAAGCCATGTCCTTAAGAACCCACAAACATCAAGCCAAGTGAAAAGAAAATATATCTTTATGCACTTCAGGAAAATTAAGGATAGTTTTACTACTCAGAATGGATTCATATTCAACCAGATTAACCCTGCAAATATATTTAAACTCTTATGGTGTAAAGATAAATAATAGAAGATTAAGCTATCTATGCATTTTTCCTGTGACTTCTTTGTCCTCAAAATTATCTGCTATAAAATTTACCTAAAGAGTGAACAATTTTAATTTCCTGCTAGAAATGATCTGGAGGTCAGACTTAAAAAAACCTAAATATTGGATTTTGCATATCTGGAACTAGTTGACCTGAAAAGAAAACTACTATAATCTATTTTCTTGGAGGATATATTAACTTTAATAAAACATGGACATTCAACCCCCTATTGTTTAAACAAATTAGTACTTTGAAATTTTGTCCTGAAGCAATGTAGTGATTATCCCAGAAGTTCAATACTATCAAAGTATCTCCTTAAGAATGTAGTGTTACAACATGTTTTAGTTTAATTTCTTTTTATATTTGTTACACAAGACAATGATTAGAAATACACATATGCATGCCAGTATCTTAGCAATACAAAGCTAAAAGGCTATCACATGTGTCTTCATATAATAGACTACGGAAACTAAAAGGAGTTTTATCTCAGCTGCAGTATCTGCAATAATCACATTTGACTTACATTATTTATAGCAAATAAAAGTGTGTTTGTCACATAAATATATGTCTCTGAGCATTTGTGTGCACAAATTTCTTTTCACTGTCCATTACTGTAAAGATCTCAGGGGCCATTAAAGTTCTTAAAAGTATTTTTAAAAAGGAGTGCAAAACATTTCTTAAACTCAGAATGTCAGCGCTTGAGCTTGCTTTTATTTCTATACTTGTATATCATGACCAAGAGAGCTCTGATTTTTTTACTCAGTTAACACAATGAGCTACAAAAACATCTGATTGATATCAACATCTAAAACACATATTGTGACATAATTAACCACCTCAATATAAATAATTTCCATATTTTCATCTAAACACCCTAATGAGAAGAACCATGCACAAACATCTAGAACCTTAACTTTTAATTTTCATGCAAAATGAGTTTGTGGTGTATTATTTCTGGAATATGGGTTGATATTTAGAAAAATATAATAGATTAAATAGGAGAATAAACTACAGATATGAAGAAACATCATTAGTCTGGAGTATAAGAAAGCTGATTAATCAAAATTGTTCAGCTTGAAACTGAATGAAACTTAACCAGAAACCACAAAGTCACATGTCAATATATAACACAGCAATTATAAAAGAAATATGTAGATGTTAGGCTGGAAGGTCAAAGAAAATTAAATAATAAGATAATGTTATCACATGCAAAATCATATCTTATCACAAATATGAACTCAACTTCATTAATTACTTCAGTGAAAATCAGAATACAACTAACAGACCACAGAGCACACTTTTAACTGTATCCACATCCACAGAGAGGACTTCTCTCCAACTTTTGACTTACCAGATCTCAGACCTGAATTCTGAAGTGCTGTCTAGAAAACAAAAAAAAAAGAGGAAGCAGTAGATTTGACATACCTTCTGGACTGAGGTGCAGAATTTCTCAGAAATACTCACAATTCTTCCATGTAATAAATATGTACAGTATTTTGATAAAAGACAAAGCATTTGGTCATGCTGACATAAATTTTCTCCTTTTTACTGAACGACTTAAATTACAATGGAAATGTTTAGTCATCAGAAACAGCTACAAGGTTTTGATTATCAAGAATGTCAGTATTAAAGCTTCTTACTCTTTTTCTAAATCTTTGACATTACATCTTTAGTTAATGAATTTTTACCGTATCTATTCCAGAAATCATGAAAAATACTACACCTGGTTCCTTTGGCTGGAAGTAGGAATTGCCTAGACATTAATATGTGCAGCATCACACAATTACATAGGATCAGCCTTCACTTTTATTTTGTGCAGCAGTTAAGTTTATTGATCCATAAAAAATTTCGTCTTCCTGAGCTCTGTGTAAAGGGTAGAGAGTAAGTTTGTAGCTGATTAATTAACTTACAATTATTATGTAAACAATAAAGGCATAATTTAAAATTATTAATATGTTAAAAATTTGTAAAGAATTTTCTGGCATTTACTTACCATTTGCCAAGACAGTCTACAGAAAATTAAATATCAATTAATAAAAATACTGACATTTAGTTAGATCTTCTATTAGCTGTCACAATTATTAACTAAATATAGCTGGCTTCTAAAAATCCAATTAAAAATCTAAATATTTATTGCAGTTTTTATATGTGAAAATCTAATTATAATTGTGTCCTATAATTTTAACTAGAATACCCATCATATTTCCTGTTAAGTCTGTAAACACTCTTTCAACTGTTGATTGTTGCTTAATTGACATCACTGTCATAAACCCACAGACATTTCTTTCCTTTCACAGATAGGTGAGCAATTTGATCTCTTGTATTGTTCATTTACTGCAAATGCACTTGACAGCCTGCTTCCTATGCTCTGTTTGAGGCCTGCTCTTGGCTAGCATTTCCTCATGAACCTAATTCCTAAATGGATTTTATGGACAAAGTTGGTCTTTCAGACCCAAATAACTGAGTGGGAGCGAAGACCAATGACTTCAAGATCAGTCATGAGCTAGAACTGGTGCAATGTTGTTAAACTGTAGAGGCATTACAGCATGTTATGAACATCTGAAGGAGGTCTGGCCCAGAATTTCCTTCCTTAAAGGACTGAAACAGAATTCACTTATAAAATTATATAAAATTTGTTAATCACCTCCTTCATTATTCATTTCACCTGCTTGTCCCAGCACCTGTTTGCTCCCACTTGCCGTTATTTCCATCTTCTCTCCTCTTATCCTGGCCCTTGCCCTGGGGTACTTGCTGCCCAAGTTTCTTATCTCTCTCTTTTTTCTTTTTTTTTTTTTTCTTTTTTTTTTTTTTTTAATTTCTTTATTATTGTTATTACTTTTTTTCCCTAGCACAAGCTTTACCTGATCAAACAGAGAATTTCCCATCAAAGAAGCTGACTTTGCCCCGAGACACTAAATACATCTAGCCTCCCCAGGTGTTTTTGAATGTATAATATGGGTAGAATGGTATAAGACCAGCAGAGATCTGGAAAAATCAGTTGTTTGTTTGTTTGTTTGTTTGTTTCATTAATCTCCTAATTGTACAGGCAAAAGAAGACCAGTAAGTTTTCCCCCACATTTCCAACATGCGAGAACCCTAGTTTTGAAACAAGTCATTCAGTTCCCATGTTTAATGGCAGTGATATGAACTGGTGGCAGCTATGACTTTGAATGATTTTAGCTGTATGCCTACCTTTTACGGTGTGCAGATATAAAGAAAGTGGATAAAATCACTCTCTACTGTTACTGAGAAACAATATTGTTCTTGAAAACATACGCGAGAAACTACTATACTCCCATCAGATCCTCATCACATGACTGCTAGGAAACAATTGAAAAATCTCTTGATGGTGATGTGAGAAACTTGAGAATACAGTACCGTTTGTTTTTAATGGCCTTCCAAGATGGGCTATATAGAAACATAGGGTAAGAAATGGGGAAAATTATGATTTTAAAGCGTCTTCTTTCTTTCTGCTTGAAGTTTAGGATTTTCATATAGTGAAGAGAGAGTCAGCAAAAAAGGTGGTGTTTTCCTCTTCCATTTCTATCCTGTGTCACCATGAATGACCACTGGTGTCACTGTCCTAGCACTATCCTGTGTCACAGAGTTGTGGTACATAAATTGTATTCCTGAAGTTGAAAGACCTTCAAACATGAGTAATTTTTGAAGAATGTTCAGTGACAGTCTTTATTGAAAAAGCAAGGCAGCAATAGGCTAGAGAGCTTTAAATTCTTGTTTTTCTTTAACAGTTTCGCTAACTTAGCATTTAACTTACAGGAAAGAGAAAAAAGTCTCACAAACTTACGTAAGGGAAGATATCAGAGTATGCTTAACATATCCCTTTAGACAATATGCTTGTTTTTTTAATTAGAAAAATAATTTAGAAAATGAACAGTAATGTAACTAAAAAGTAAATTAAATCCACATCCTCAACCCATCCAACAATTATTAAAGAAGCCAACATATAATATGGGGTGACTTCCCCACACATAACATTTTTAAGAGAAGAAATTATTGTCATGCATAAATAAGGACACAAAAATCCAAATTTTTTCATAGGATAAAGTCTAGAGCCAACTGTCTCAGTTCAAGGGGAGAACTAAGATATCTATTTTGGCCAAGAAAATAATCCCTCTCCTTTAAATTTAGAAACAGAACTTTAATTAGAAAAAGAAATATATATGAAAGGATAACAGTTC
>JAWWEE010000258.1:0-16409 GCA_035221455.1 Xenops minutus | reverse complement strand
GGAATACTTCCTTAGTTATGACATTGTTACCAAGGAAGGCCTAAACCAAAACCAAGAAAACTAAACCACCACAGTGGCATAACAACTATTAACAATTAAACCATTAAACAGGACAGAAACATCTTGTATTTCTAAGTTAACTTTCAACTGTAGAAAACCATCTTTATCCAATGAAAGCACTGAAGGTGTCACCAGCAGCCCAATCCCGCGATTCTCTCTGTCTTTTATTTGGGGATCGCGGGCATCGTTTTGCAGTAAGGCGCTGGAGGGGCTTTTGATGTCATAGCGCCCCCCTCGGTGCTCCTTGTCTGGTTTCCTGAGTTGTCTCGTCGGGAAACTTTTGGCGAAAGTCATGGGGATAAAACCTTGCCGTCTTGGTCATAGATGGATCGGCAATCCTTTGACCAGTGTGGACCTTTCCTGCAACACAGGCATAGGCAGGGCTACCTCATTGGTCTCACCACAGACTGGGGGTAGTCCCTGGTGAAACGTCCAATAGCATTGCATTTAAGGCACCATCCTGTGTTGGTTGATAACATATCCTGTAAAAGAGCTGCAGTTTGCGCATTAGATTTTTCAATGGCTTGTTTGATGGCGGCTGCATTTACTTCAATCATTGTTTTATTTATTTATTGCTCATATGTATGGGAGCCGATGTTTTTGCAAGCCTTTATCATATCGGCAACAGTAGGATCTTTTAACGCGCACAATACCATATGGCAATCATCGTTAGCATTTTCTACAGCTAGTCTTAAAAATAAATCATCCTGGTACCGTGGGTGAGGGATTTGCTGCACAATGGCTTCCCTCAACCTTTCGGCAAAATCGGTAAAGGGTTCTTTGGGCCCTTGCTGTATCTTAACAAAAGAAGGGGTGACTCGAGTGGTGTTCGCCACCTCCTGAAACGCCTTAAAAGCTAAATCTTTGGAAACATTCAGCTCTGGGATGGATACTCGAGCTTGCATAGCAGCTGAAATAAAAGCCCCTTGGCCTAATAACCTATCCATCGTAAGTATAACTGGTACCCCCTGATCTACGAGTGTCGCTTCTGCATGATTCTTTACCCTTGTCTTCCACTCATTCTCAAAAATGGACATCTGTAACGATGACAAAATGGATCGTAAAACTGTTCTGATATCTGTGGGTGTAAGTATATATGCAGCAAACAAGGATTCTACAAGCCCCATGGTGAAGGGGGCAGACACTCCATAGTCCTGAGCAACTTTCTTTATGTCCTTTATTACTGCATTGCTGCGATCCTGAGGGGAGGAGGAGAACAAAACAGCACACTCCGAGAGGGTGAACAAGGAATGGCATTTATTAGAGGGAGGTTCGGGTTTATATAGGGGTCCAGGGAAGGTTCCAGAACTAGGTGGGACTATAACCATACAAGGAACAAAAGGGGTTGGAGGACGATCAAACAAGGAAATATAAAGGTGGACACAAGCAAACAGGGAAAACCATATATGGTAATGGCGCACTGCACCATATATCAACCAATCAGGGCAAAGGATACAACAACCAATAAAGAACAAGAATATATACAAACATTTGAAAAAATTGTTTCTAACTATTCTAATACAATTGTAGACTCTAACTTGTTAACTAAGCTACAGGGCTTGTTTTTCCTCAACTCTTCCTGTTCATATCTTCGGAGTCTACCCAGTGTCTCAAATGTTCTCTCCTTGTCCCAGCTTGCGGCAATCAATTGTACTATTGATCTTCCAATTCTGGTACGACTTTGTTCCCACATCTTCCCCTTTTTTTGTTTAGTGTGACAACATTGGCTTCTGAAAAATTCTTAAGAATTTTCTTAAAACAACTTAACACACATGGTAAAATCAACATAATCATGAACAAGATTAATAAACCTAAAATTAAAAGGCTAATAAATCGTTTTAATCCCAAAGAAAGCCCAAAATCTGGGAGCCAATCAAATAATCCTGAAGATGGTTTCACCACTTTAACCCTCAAGGTGTCAACTAAAGAACACAGATCATTGATCTTAGCTTGTATAGTTTGTGAATGGGAAGAAAAGTTTAAACAACACGTACCCTCAAATTCTTCGCATCCATGTCCGTTAGCCAATAGAAGAAAATCAATAGCCACTCTATTTTATAATGTCACTTTCTCTAAAGTCTTGGCGTCCGACAACAATCCTTCAAGAGCATCACTAGTAGCATTTGCCTCTTTCGAGACCCAACATCCTAGTTGACTCAATAAGGTCAAAGCATGCTCAGCTCCCAATTGTGGTAAAAATACAGAGCTCCATAAATTTTGTTGATTAGTCCAGAAGTGTATAGTGGAGTCACAATCAGATAGAAACGGTAAATAATCTCCTGATTTATCTGTATCCCTTTCGAATAATTTGTAATTATTTGGTTTAGTCATATAATTAGCTATTGTCTGATTGGGGGTGAAGATAGTAAGCCTGCCGATTGTGCATGGACCGCCTACCGCCCCTTTAGGTATTTCTTTCCATAGCCGGGTTCCACAGATCAAAAATGCTTTTGGGGGCAATACTACTGTTTTGCTAGGAGCAACCAATTCAGTTAACGAACTCAAAGACTTATTACACCATGTGGTAAAATTAACATACGCTGATTTGGGAAATGGCAAAACATAAAACTGATCCTCGTCCTCAACATTCTCTGATTGGCTAAAGTAAAAACAATAGGGAGCTGGCCAATAACCTAAGACTTCAATTTCTTGAGGAAGAAAGTCTCTAAATATGAATTTCCTAGGTTTGGATGGTGGGTCTATGGGGCGATGTGGAGAGAAACGGTCTCGCATGTAACAGTGAGTGGACGGTCCATCTTGAAAATCCTGGGTGGAGCACCAAGGGTTATAATTTCTGATAAAGCTAGTCCAACCAGGCTCATGCCACAGTACTCCTACCAGGCATGATTTGAAAGGATTCCCTGAATCTGTCACCAAAAGACAGAGTGAATCCCTCCCAACCATCCTGGCTAACGATACCCATATATTACCTCGAGAGGTTTCAAACCACGAGTCCATGCCATCATTTTCCGGGAGGTCTCCAAAAATCTCTTCCATTGATTTTATTGTATGTCTAATTTTTACTTGTGGTACATTTGGTTTGAAGTTGTCATTATACTTCCATGGATATTGGCTTATAAATGTTCTTACCTTCTCCCTCCACCAATCAGTTTCTTTCTGCCTGATTGCGATTTCACTCCAAGCAACACATATAATAAAATTATATAAGAGCATAAATCTTATGAGGAGGGTGAAAAGCATTTTCTTTCCATCTCTTGATGGGGTCTCACCCATCTCGTTGGAATCCACCTCGAGCCACTCCCTGTGGAGACACAAACATGCTATTATAGGGAAAGGGCCTTCCCATTGTCCTGATTCCAAATTTTTTGCAAATTACTTTGGCTTCCAAATTAGTTGGACCTTTTTTGGCGCCAAAATGCCTTTCAATTGGTGTCATGTTCTCATTGTCTAATCTGTTTAAAAAATTTAGGACATAGAGGGCTTTATTTAATTTTTCCTGTAGGGAGAGGTCCGTATTCCCCCTTTTTTGTTTAGATAACATGTTTTTCAATGTTTGATGAGCCCTCTCGATAATGGCCTGTCCAGTGGGTGAGTGGGGGATGCCAGTGATGTATTCCACCCCCCACATATCTAAAAAGTCTTTAAATGATTTGGAGATATAAGCAGGGCCATTATCAGTCTTGATTTTTTCTGGAATGCCCATGGTAGTGAAAGTGGCAGAAAGATGTTTCCTAATGTCTCTTGATTTTTCTCCAGTATGCGCTGTTGCTACCATAAGTCCAGAAAATGTGTCAATGGACACATGCACATACTTCAATTTACCAAATGATGGACAATGAGTGACATCTGCCACACCTGTCGTGGCTGAAACCCTCGAGGATTTACTCCTTGGGGGAGCAGCAGAGCAACCTGCTGGCAATCTCCACAAGCAGAGACTATTGCTCTTGCTTGGGAGTGTGTGCTACCAAAGCTCTTATGTAGAGCCTTGGCTCCCTGATGGAAAAAATCATGGGAGAGGCAAGCCTGCTCCACACGACTGGGGACTATCACTGAACTCACCAGCAGATCCATGGTACAATTCCCTTCTGCAACAGGTCCTGGCAGGTGGGTATGAGACCTAATATGAGAAATGAAGAATTTATTAACTTGGGAATTGATCTCCGCAAGGAGGGCTCGAAACAGCTCTGCCAAGATAGGATTTTCCACGTATTTCAAGCATGACCTTTCAAGTCTCTTCACTACTCTGACAACATAGAATGAGTAAGAAATTATATTCAAAGGTTCAGGGAATAACTGGAATGTGTTTAGGACAGCAGAAAGTTCAGCAATCTGTAGGGACCCTTGTACCTGGTGGACATCAGATTTCCATTCTTCTTGGTCTCTCCAACAGATCGCTGCTCTTCCCATCCTACCCGAGCTGTCGGTAAAAACTGTTCTCGCTTCTGTTAAAGGAATCTCAGAGAACAATACTTCTGGATATAACTGAATTTCCATCAAGAATTGTAATAAAGCTACCTTCGGGGAATGTACCGAGAATTGTCCCTTATAATCCTCAATGGCTATTTGAAAATCTGCACCAAACTGTAGGAGATGTTTTAGATGTTGAAGGGTTAATGGGAACTAAATAGCGTCTGGATCTTTTCCTGTTAACTCCCACAACCTTCTCCTGCTTTTGGCACAGGTAAGGGAGAGCATCTCTGGGAGGGAATCAATGGTTTTATTAAACTGATGTTGTAAGAAAACCCACTCCCAGAGGTTAAAATCTTTTTTATCCTCCCTTATCCGTCCCAAAACTGTGAATGGTTGTGATTTTCCTCTAAGAATAACAACAGAGGCAGGAACATTTTTCCACCTCCTTGTAGTCGCGGAATTACCCAATTTCTTGTGCACTAGTTGTAGTGCTTGCATAGCAGTAGAGTCTAGTTGGTGTTTAGAATTGAGATTGGAGTCTCCCTTTAACAGTTGGAATAGTGGCTTTAAATCGTCTGTTGTTAGACCTAAAACATGCTGAATCCAATTAATATTACCTAGTAACAATTGTAAATCATGCAATGTCCATATATCTGTGGGTAACGTCACCTTTTGAGGCAAGATCTGGGCTTGAGTAACCTTCCACCCTAGATATAACCAAGGGGAGGTCTTTTGGATCTTTTCTGGGGCTATGGCGAATCCGTGTCTAGCCAATTGGGAATTTAATTCTTCCATAGCTTCCAAAAGTCTTTTTTGGGATTCCGAAGCCACCAGAATATCGTCTATATAGTGATACAGTATCACCTCAGGGAATGATAGCCTGACGGGCATTAGTTAATGCGCTATATAATTCCAGCAGATGGTAGGTGAATTTTTCATTCCTTGAGGCAACACTATCCACTGATATTGTTTTGCCGGTTCCTCTACATTGATTGAGGGAACCGTGTAGGCAAAACCGGAGGAATCCTTGGAATTCAGAGGGATCTGAAAGAAACAATCCTTTATGTCAATTATGTTAATTTGATAATCTCGGGGAACCATGGCTGGAGATGGCATTCCTGGTTGCACGGTCCCCATAGGCTCTATGACCTCATTAATTTTTCATAGGTCTTGCACCAATCGCCAATTCTTTTTCTGCACCACAAATACAGGAGAGTTCCAAGGGCTAGCTGATGGAACTAGGTGCCCTTTATTTAACTGCTCCTGGACTAGATGCCTTAGAGCTTGCAGCTTGTCTCCCCTGATCTATCCAGACTGGCTCATCAGTGAGCTAGGTCAGGGCGGGGATTCACTGCCCATCAGTGACCACTGTGATAAATTTGTCTGGAGAGACAAACCCCATTGGCTCAAGGCATCTCTCCCCCATAGTGTGGTTGGCAGAGAGAGTATAAAAGGTTTTACGGTTGCAATTTGATTTTCAGGTCCCCTAACCAAAACTGGTTTTATGCTTTGTCTCGGATATTGGATTCCTTCTACTCCCCTAATTGAATCTGTTGTTAATTTGGTTTCCCAAGTGTTGGGCCAATTGTGTTCCTCGACAATGGTCACATCATCACCTGTACGGATTAACCCACATACTCGGAGCTGTTTTCCTGAAGCTGAATGAAAAATATCACAATTTAGCAGTGATCGGTGTTTTAACACAGGCTGCCCCCATTGCACCTGTGCATGTATCTCCACAGGGACAATGTCCTCCTCAAGCTGCGATCTTCTTAAGGTGATGTTACCTGTTATTAGCAACACATTAGCCACTGTCTCAGCTTGTGGAATTTTAATGGTGAAGTAGCCAGTAAGTTTGTAACTTTAAGAGAATCTAAACCTGAAAAAGAAAAAATACAAGGAACAACAAATAACCCAACGTTTGAAGCATAATCACTGCTAACTACTAAGGTATTAAACAGGATAGCTACATTCTCTTTGTAAGTTAACATCCAGTACTGAAAAACCGACTTTAATGAGTGAAACTGTTGAACAAGTAACCAGCTGACCAATGCCGCGATCTTCTCTGTTGTTTATTCTGAAATTGCCGGCATTGTCAGAAGGTAAGATGCCAGAGGGGCTTTTACTTTCATAGCGCCCCCCTTGGCGCTCACCATTTGGTTTCCCTGACGTTCTCAGTGAGAAGCTTTTGGAGACAACCTCGGGGACAGGACTTTTCCGTCCTGGTCATATACAGATCTACAGTTGACACAGACCTGAGGGATCAACGTGACAGACCACTCTGCATAGAGGGTGAAGCAAAATGGCCAATTTATTAAAGATGGTGCCGGCTTTTATAGGGAGAGCATGGAGGGTTCCGGAAAGAGGGGTGGAGTTCAGGGAGGAGTTTAACAGGTCCATGTCACATAAGGAAAAAGTAGGATGGGCTTCCACAAACAAGGAAAATTAGGGGAGGAACAAGGGAGTGGTCAGCCATATATGGTACAGCTGCATTGCACCACCTGCTGACCAATGGGAGAAAAGATAGGGATGGCAAATCAGGGGACTGTGGCTGAGATAGAACTGGGGTACATTAACCAATCAGAACAATCGTAATGATGACTATTCTAATACATCAAATATCTAGCTAACTATCAACTTTAATGATTCTGCAACTCTCTTCACTGGTCCATGGGCGGTCTTTCTTCAATCCACACTGTTGGTGGGTTCATGGATTCCTTCTTTTTAGGCTGTTTCTGTTTTCTCCATAAAAAATAATTTTCTCCCCTGACCCCGACAGACAGTCTCTGGACCAGTGTGGCCCTTTTTTACATCTTGGACAAATGTTAGGTTGTTTCATGGGTCTCACTACAGATTGTGGGCAACCTCTCACAAAATGCCCAATTGCATTACATTTAAGACAATTACCAGAATTTACTGCCATTATGTCCTATAAAAGTTCCGTGGTGCGTGCATTGGATATCTCTATAGCATCCCTTATAGCAGCCGCATTTGCTTCAATAGTGTCTTTATTTAGCTGCTGTTCATAAGAATGTGAACCAATATTCTTACATGCCTTAATCATGTCTGCTATCGTGGGATCTTTCAAGGCACGAAGCACCACCTGACAATCTTCGTTCATGTTTTCGACTGCTAGTTTTAAGAATACGTCATCCTGGTATTGTGGATTAGGGATCTGCCGTACAATAGCCTCCTTGAGTCTCTCAGCAAAGTCAGTAAATGGTTCCTTGGGTTTCTGTTGGACTTTTACAAATGAGAGGGTAACCCTCGTAGTATTTGCAACCTCTTGGAACATTTTAAGAGCCAAGTCCTTTGAGGTGTTTAATTCCAGAACCGAAACTCTCACTTGCATAGTGGCAGATGTATAACCGCCTTGACCTAACATCCTGTCCATAGTTTGGATCACCAGGATTCCCTGATTTACTAAGGTCAATTCTGCATGATTTCTAACTCTGGTCTTCCACTCATTGTCAAAGATAGACATTTGAAGAGAGGATAATATGGAGCGAAGAACTGTTCTAATGTCGGTAGGAGTGAGGACATAGGCAGCAAATAATGATTCCACTAAATCCATAGTAAATGGAGCAGAAACTCCACAGTCTTGCATTGCTTTTTTAATATCTTTTATTATTGGGTAGTGGAAAGGTTCCCACATGGGGGGACGTCCCTGGTCATAGAAAAGTGGGAACATGTATACGAATTCCACGTCCCCTTCTGCCTCTGCTTGCCTGCGTGCTAATGCCCATTGATCGGAGGAATACTGTGATGTGGTATCATTGTCCGGAATGTATGGTGGGGCATTTGAATGAATTGCCGATGCCTCAGTATGGAGGCTGCCATGTTGGACTGGATGTTTACATCTGGCCAATGTATGGGATGGATCATGGGGGCCGCCATCTTGGGTCCCCTCTCCCGGATGTTGTGGGGCATGTCCTCCTCCCACCTCTATGATGTAAGTAGAGGTGGGAGAGGCTGGAGGACCAGACACACCGAACAAGATGGATTGGCCATCTTGTCCTTGAAGGACAGTGGCTGGAGAGCACATGGCCGACCCGCCATTTTGTGACGCAGCACCGCCATTTTGTGCAGAGCAATTTCTAGGTTGTTCTAAGGGGGAACTGATGCCATCATCGCGCGAGAAATCTCCTCCCTGCTTTAACAAGTTATAAATGGTAGTCCATGCAGCTAGGGCTTTGGACACCTCCATATCATGGTGGTTCTCAGCGGCGTCCCATAGGGCAAATCCAAGATTATCCCAAACTTCATAAGAGAGGGGAACTTGAATGTGATATTGCCTAGCCGTAATCCAATTTGCTAGGGACTTTAACAATTTTTTCTCAACGGGGTGGGATTGGAATTTTAAGAAATATTTTAAGCACCTATAAGTTTTTGTAGAAGCCTTTGATTGTCCACACCCCATTGTTAAATAACAAAGCCTATAGTTAATCAGTAGCCTACTAAAACTGGGGAAACAGCAAAATATGAGGATGTGGGTAATTAGGGCTTGCTTCCCAGCAGCTCACCTCGGGTCCAGCCTTTGGTGCTTAGGTGACTTGAGATCCGTCGGTCCTGGCCGGTGGCTCATGAGTGGGGAAGTCGTCTGCCACAGTTTCCGCTGGGGGGAATTGCTGGAACCTCAGACTCTCGACCAGAGCCCTTGGCATAGTCTATGGTTATTCCCGGGTGATGCCAGCAGTTGTCCAGATACTGGATTATTCCACCTAGTGTCCCTGTTTGGGCACCATTTGCCACAATCCTGAAGGGAGGAGGAGAAGAAAACGGCACACTCCAGGAGGGTGAACAAGGAATCTATTTATTAGAGGGAGGTTCGGGTTTATATAGGGGTCCAGGGAAGGTTCCAGAACTAGGTGGGACTATAACCATACAAGGAACAAAAGGGGTTGGAGGACGATCAAACAAGGAAATATAAAGGTGGACACAAGCAAACAGGGAAAACCATATATGGTAATGGCGCACTGCACCATATATCAACCAATCAGGGCAAAGGATACAACAACCAATAAAGAACAAGAATATATACAAACATTTGAAAAAATTGTTTCTAACTATTCTAATACAATTGTAGACTCTAACTTGTTAACTAAGCTATAGGGCTTGTTTTTCCTCGACTCTTCCTGTTCATATCTTCGGAGTTTACCCAGTGTCTCAAATGTTCTCTCCTTGTCCCAGCTTGCGGCAATCAATTGTATTATTGATCTTCCAATTCTGGTACGACTTTGTTCCCACACTGGATAGTGAAAGGGTTCCCACAGCGGAGGACGCCCTTGGTCGTGAAATACTGGGAACATATTATGAAAGTCCACATCTCCCTCGGCCTTAGCTTGCTTCTTTGTGACAGCCCAGCGGTCTAGAGGGCCTTGCGATATTGCACCAGTGTCACAGATGGATAGTGAGGCTTCAGTAAGTTTGTTACAGGCATGGTCTTGCTGGGTTGCCGATACCTCGGCATGGGCGCAGCCATCTTTATCCAGATGTTTATATCCAGGTGCCGGAAGCCATGGGCCATGGGGGTGGCCGTCTTGGGCCAGATATGGTGGTTCATGCGTGCCGCCATCTTGGGTCTCCCCCCCAGGATGTTGTGAGGTGTGGCTTCCTCCCCCCTCTATGACGTAACTCGAGGTGGGAGAAGTTGGAGGACATGGGGGACCGGAAAAGACAGGACAGCCATTTTGTCCTTGAAGGACAGGGGAAGGTGAGCACATGGCCAGCCTGCCATCTTGTGATGGGGGGTCCCTAGCCTCCTGCAAGGGGGACCTGAAGCTGGAATTGCGCAAATGACTATCTTGACCTTGTTTCAAAAGATTATAAATGGTGGTCCATGCGGCTAAACCTTTAGATGCTTCCATATCATGATGGTGTTCGGCAGCATCCCATAAGCCAAACCCCAAATTGTCCCATACCTCATACGAAATAGGGACCTGTATGTGGTATTGCCTTATTGCGATCCAACTCGCCAATGCCTTTAAGGACTTTTTTCAACAGGGTGAGATTGGAATTTTAAAAAGTATTTTAGACATCTATAGGTTTTAGAAGATGTTTTGGATTGAGCACACCCCATTTTAACAATAAAAAACTGTGACACAATCCAGTAGAATTGTAAAAAAAATGGGGAAACTGTGGGTCAGGAGCGTGGGTATTTGATGGGGTTTTATTCCCAGCAGCTCACCTCCGGTCCAGCCTTCAGTGCTGAGGTGACTCTCAATCTGTCAGTCTTCGCCAGTGGCTCACAAGTGGGGGAGTCCCTTGCTGCAGTTTCTGCTGGGGGCATTGCTGGAGCCGCAGACTCTCCTCCAGGGCCCTGGTGTAGTCTGCAGCTATTCCTGGGAAACGCTAGCAGTCACCCAGATGCTGGCCTATTCCGCCTAGTGTCCCTGTTCGTGCACCATTTGTCGCGATTCTGAAGCGGAAAGGAGAGGACGGCACACTCCAAGGTAAGGGTGTGATGGAATGGCATTTATTGAGGAGAGAAATGGGTTTTTAGAAGTCCATGAGGGAAGGTTCTAGAACTAGGGCGGAGTATAATCATATAAGGAAGAAAGGGGTTGGAGGGTGACCAAACAAGAGAAAACAGGGGAGGGGACTGCCATATATAGGCGAACCATATAAGGGAATGGTGCACTGCACCATAAGATAACCAATGGGAAGTCAGAGTACAATAAACCAATGAGGAACAAGAACATATAAGAACATTCAAAACAATCATTCCTAACTATTCTAATACATTAACAATCAATAACCTACCAAACTATTTATGGGGCTTCGCCTTTTCAATCCTTTCCGGCCTGTGGTCCTCAAAGTAGGTTGTCCCTTTTCGTCTTATCCTCTCGCTTTGTATGGCGACAATCATCGGTATTATTAACCTTCCAGTATAGGATTGGGTTCCCGCAGTTCTAAATCCAAAGATAAACCAAGCCGTATTTCAAGAGCTAGACCTTAATTGAAAATCCATATTTCAATTGATATATGATAAAATATTAACAAACAACAACAATAACAACAACAACAGATCAGCACTATGACAAGTGTTGTACAAGAAGTGTTAAGCTTTACATCCAAACTTTGGAAACAACATCTTTCTGAAATCATAACTGTGGAACTAATATATTAGAATTGTAGGAAAACTAATAGGCTTTATTTACAATATTTTGCTCCTAGTGATGTAGCAGAAACCAAATATCTAACCTTAATACATGGTATTCTCTTTTGACTTGCATTCAGCCACTAAGCCCTTCAAGCACAGCCATTCAGGTGAGGTTTACAGGTTTTCCACTGGATTACTGAAAATGATGCTAACATGAGTATCCTTCAGCTCGCAGAGCTATACTTTAAATGTATATGCTATTACAATGAAACAGCAAGTTTCTAAATCTCAACCATCTTGGCATTTGTTCCAGAGAAAGAACAAAATGGTCCACCAAAGGCTTTGCATTCAAGTTAAACTGGCTACTGCTAAAATCACAAATAGCTTTTTAGTCACTGTGTTATGCTGGAGTAAGTGCAGAGTGGATGAGCTTAGACTGCCCCAGGGTGTGTCAGGACCACAGCTTTGAATCTTTACTGGGTGCTCTAGAAACCATTGCTGTTTAGACAGAGATGTAACATTTCAAAACTATGCACCTCAGGTAAAAGTTTTGACAAAATCAGGCACATGGGGTATTATATTTTAACTAGCAGTCCCAGTTACTCATAGTGAGATTTGTGCATACTTTGAAAACATAGCCCTTTAGGCTGCTATACAGTTAGCACAACAAGTAGCTGCTAAAAATGGCCAGGAAGACTGAATATGCAGTTATATAGCTATGTTTTCTGAATCAGTGTTAATTGATTGAAAAGTAAACACTTGAGCTTAATATATTACTATCATATAAAATTGGTCTTCCTCCTAAGAGGCATTACGAAATTTGGTCTGACTTCTTATGTCTATGTGGAGAAGTGCCTATCAAAAAGGAAAAAATCTACAAACTGTCTATAATCCAGAGTAGAATAATAACAGAAATTGCGTCATTTGACTGAATTCAGGTCTGTATTAATAAGTATATTGCATCCACTTTTGGACTTGGATTAACTGTGAGATACAACACTGCTGCACCTGAAACAGTATATTAAGTCTCCAAGCTCACTAGGTCAGAAACCCTCTACGTCTGAAATTTGTATAGCACACAGATTAATCATACACTCTTCAAACCTACCCTGCAGAACCAATGGGCATATAAACATTATCATTATAATTTTGCTTGAAACAAGACCAAATACACAAAGTGAAAGAAAAAGAACTCCTAGATTCACTTAAATAGACAGCAAATTCTTTATGAGACTGAAAAAGGGAATAGTTTTGTGCCCTTAATTGAAAAATACACATTCAAAGCACAGCAAAAATGAGCCCAGTATCTTTAAGGCTGCAACAGGGGCAGGGAATTAAATATCTTTTTCCTCAAGAGTTAAAAAAAATACTTTAATTGCTCTATATGCCCAAGTAGATGTCTTTTATCTGTGTATATAAAATGAAAGAGGAAATTATGATTAATTAAAAGGTACCCAGAATAAGGGCAGCAGAGCATATCAGCATCCAGAAAAGAAAAACAAACAAATAATAAAAAAAAACAAATAAGCAAAAAAAAAATCTAAAATTGAGACATATTAAAGAGAATAAAATTATACTTATGAATTTAAAAACTGAGTGAAAGACAATGAAGACACATTAGCCTTTAGAATACGTCTAAGTTCATGACACAAATCAGTAATAAGTAGGAATTCCTCTAGCTGAAACTTGGGAGCTTTTTTTGTAGTTAATAGGTCAAGATATAGAGTACACATAACCTAAGGAAAGAAGTATTTGCAGACAGTGACTGACACCCCAAGCCCAGCGACAGTTCTCATGATGGTTTATAAGAAAAAATATTCTACGTCCTAAAAATTGATTTCCCCCATTCTCACAGGTCAGCCCCTCAAAAACAAAGCCTGCATACCAGCCTGGCCAGCATTCTAGTACACATCATACCTGTGAGTCAAAAGAGTTGTATTGTGGCATATGTTGCACAGATCTCTCCCACTGGGTCAGTAGGATGTCACAAGCACTGTAATACAATTGCTGAATTGGATCCATGAAGTTAATTAAAGAAAAAACTACCTTGTGGCTGCTGCCTTTATTTTTTTCTGCAGGATTATGTTCAGGAGGCAATTTTTTTTTTATTTTTTTTTTTTTTTTTTAATATATTTCTAGAAATGTATTCAGCATTTTAAGCCTTTCTTGACTTAGGTGCCAGGGATTTAGGCTTTCACTCCTTTAGGTTTACAAGCACAGTTTCCCATCCTTTACAGAAAGGAGATCCTATGGAGAGAAACTAATGCTTGATATATATATAGAACTAAAAAGAACTCTTGCTCATCCAGTCCAGTGCTTCTGCTTAAATGGAAAGAAAAAGATTTTAAGACAAGCCTCTATCTAATACAAAATCTTAAGTCCTTCCAAGCTTCAAAGCTTATGTAAC
Source organism: Xenops minutus (assembly GCA_035221455.1). Lineage (NCBI taxonomy): Eukaryota > Metazoa > Chordata > Aves > Passeriformes > Furnariidae > Xenops > Xenops minutus. The sequence continues at coordinate 2,469 of JAWWEE010000258.1, read as the reverse complement.
TGTTTTGGTTAGCTGGTTGGTTTGCAAGCAGATAGGAAATTCAACCACAACAGTGATCTAGAATGCTTATTGTACTTTATTTTTGTCTGGCAGGACTTGATGTCTTCATCAGTTCTTTAACTTCACAAACTTATATCTGCCAAGGATGATTTGAAAAACATAATAAATAACGTGCATACAGTTTTTATATGTTTTTTGATTAATGGCTAAAATTAAAGTAATAGGAAATTTAATTATGGATAAAGAAAGTAATTGTTTTTCAGAACTCACAGTCATATTTTCACATATTTGTGTTAGTTGTAGATTAGGCAACCCTCAACACTTGCACTATAATACCAAGTTCTTTTTTAAATCATCAGAAAGATACCAAAGAGGGGGAAAAAGTAGGCAAGTAATCTTAAATCTGAAATCAAGTAAATTCAAGTAAATTTCATTTTTTCTTTTCTCCTTTTTTTTTTTTTTTTTTTTTTTCCATTGCCATTCTGGAAGACACACTGCTCAGTAATGAAATTTATAAAAGCCCACAAAGTACGAACAGGGGCATAGTTGTGTAAGTATGAACTTACTGTATAAACACCAGGCTTGAGTACAATTTTCTCTTAACTGTTCTTCCATGACAATTCCTTCTAATCATTGACAAGCTTTCCCCGTGAAAAGTGAGCAGGGACAACTACCAGTATGCATGGAATATAATACAACTGATGAAATGTCGTAAACCCTTTCACTTCATAAACAAAGCTCCTGCACTCCGTATTCAGATGAATTCCCATTGAATGCAATTTGCATTTTGCCAGTCAGAGACATGTCTGCAGCAGCTTGTATCCCAACTATGAGACTATCAGACAGGAACTTTACCCCCAGTATAATCTTTCACACTCGTCTGTGTGATTCTGGAAGGACGTGAAAGGAGTTTCTGTTCCAACTCTCCACATGGTGTCTCAGACTAAGTGGGAAGTTGAGCCTCAGTAACTTGTGACTACTTTTTCTTTTATTTTTTTCTTTTTGAAGCAGCAAATCCAATCAGTTTTGAAATTTTTTTTTTTCAAGCTCACTTTAGGTCGAAGCTTGGCAACACCAGTATTATGTGTAATTTACTATTGATGAAATTTTAATCTAAGAGAGAATAATTTTTTGCTACTTAATAGAAAATGCAGGGAAGTAACATTTTAAATAGTAGAGTAGATGTGTGAGGAAACACCTATAACACCACTCATATGTATATAAATGTAAAGGAACACTTATAAAGGTCATGGTCAGACCTGAAATTCTCTGATGCAATCACAGGAATCACAAAAACTATATGTAGAGTTTGGTAGGTGAGAGAATGCTGCGTTCTGCGAGGGAAAGAAGGAGACGGTCCACACTGAAGGATGTTGGAACAGGAGTGAACACTTTATTAAGGGAGCATGGGACTTATATAGGGTTAGGAATGGAGGGTTCCAGAACTTGAGAGGAGACTGGGGCGGAGTGCGACATGTAAGGAAAAAAGGGGATAGAGCAATGACTAATAAGGAAAAACTGGGGAGCAGCTAGACTTATATGGTGCTGGTGCAATGCACCACAGGCTAGCCAATAAGAAATCAGGGATACAGAAACCAATCAAAACAGTGTAACTGAGGCCGTATTAACCAATGAGAACAATAGAACAAAAGAAAAGTAATTATTAGTACTACATTACTACAATATGACTGTTTTCTTTTACTATTTTACGTTAAACTTCTCAAACAATAGACTGGGATCTGCTCATCATTTGCTGAGTCCAAAATCGGTAGGATTTGTTCTTCCTCGACGGTTCTTCAGGTTTAGAAGTCTTTCTGCTGTTTTGATCTTTCCATGTATTAAAATCTAAGGTTGGTCCCCCAACAAGAGAAGGCTTCAGAACAGCTCCCAGGGGCATGTTGATATGAAGTCAGGACATGGGACTCAGAGAAGCATTTCAGTGGTTGTTGTATAAACAAGGCCTCTCATAGTCAGCTACTCTGTATACCTGGTTTGCACTGGGTACAGTGTTCTTGGTCTCTTCCTCTGCCAAAACTCTTATGTTTTGGGTTTACCTCTCATATAAAGAGTTTCTCTGCACCCACTTCCAAAAATGACAGAGTCCTCATTGTTGGTAACTCCACTATATTTACTCCTGTAAGGAGTTATTTTGAAATAGATTTTACGAATTTAACCATCAGCACAATAAGAGTTTGTGTGATTTCATTACATAACTAGAAACAAATATGTGTACACATGGTGTGCTCATTTTGGCTGCAGTAGAATTAATTTTCCTCACAGTAGCTAGGGTGGGCTATGTATTGGATCAACACTGGAAACAGTGTTGGTAACACAGAGATGCTTTTCTTACTGCTGAATGGCATTTGCACATCATTAAGGCCTTTTCTGCTCCTGTCTTAGTTCGAGGGGAGAACTAAGGTATTTATGTTGGTCAATAAATAATTCCTCTCCTTTAAATTTAGAAACAAA
>JAWWEE010000257.1:0-16430 GCA_035221455.1 Xenops minutus | reverse complement strand
TTGACCACCATCAGTGGTCCACCCTGGCCTCCAATCAGGAGAAATGGAGACACACCATCCATAACGCTGCTGCTTTCCTTGAGTACACATGCAGAATCAGCCTGGAGGAAAAAAGGCAATGCAGGAAGAACCGTGCCTTGCCGGCAGTGCTGACAGAGACTTTTCACTGTGCCTTTTGCAATCAGACTTGCCTATCTCGCATTGGCCTTTTTAGCCACCAGCGTGCTAGTAGCAAATGTGGGTAGAGCCCTTGTAAATCTTCGTTTGCGAAGCCTAGCCATGATGGTGATTAATATCAAAAGTGTACAAGAGGTGAATGATTCACACATAGGTGCTCATCACTATATCACGTGGAGCCCCTGACAACATGTGACCCTGCCAGATTACCTGACCTGGAAGGGACTCCCTTCCCTCGACTGTGGCAATGACATGAGTGGGTATAGAATAACCTCCAGGTCTTATCCATGCTCCTCCTGGCTACTGCAAAAGTTAACCCTGTTCTGGCCAGAACCAGTACATTCACTAATTCTTTGATATTTGTTATTCCATTCCTTACTTTTTTTTGTACCTTCTGCACGCATCTCCACACAGCCGTTATGAAGTGAACACTTTTATATTCTGAGGAAATATCCGTAGATTAGCATCAGTCTATTGTTATTTATGTTATGAAAAAAATTGAAAGGAAATAGAGCAGAAAACTGTACTTGCACTTTGACTGTGTAAAGTCTGCCTAAGAATCAGAATTGGGACATTATTCTTATATATTAGATTCCCTGTGGCAAAAATGATAGCAGAATTTAAAAGGCCACACATAAACTGCTTCACATAATGAAGTTCTGTTCTGCAAGGTGCTCAGTGTCTGTAGCCTTGTTCAATAAATCCAAGATTTATGGAGAACATATTTATTCCAAAAACTATGAAGAAAAGTGATAGGCTTTGCAATGGTAACTTACAATGAGAAATACTTTCATCATCCTTGTTATAAACTTGATGCCTTCAGGTATATAGGAGAGAATCAATATAAATAAAGATCTTAATATGTGGCAACAGACACACACACAGGTCTGGTGCAACGAATGCTTACAACTAGCAGCAAGAACCAATGGCAACCAACAACAACAACAATCAAAGACAGCAAGAACCAAGAACCATTTTATTAAGTGATGGCTTGTCTTTTATACTTTTTCTTATCTGTCCATGCATACACATGTCACACTCTATTAGCCAAGCACTTCTGTCCACAAGTCTTAGACCATCTTCTGATAGCTAGTTCACATCTGTCCTCATGGTGGTAAGACTCAAAACATATCTTGTTTTTCTCAGTTGTTTTTCTTTTTTTCTTCTACTTTCTCATGCAGCTGCAAGGCCATAGACTTGTTTTTCTCCAATTTCTCATGCTCACAGCTGCATTCTTCCCAGGCCAAAGCTGTCTTCAGCCCAAAAGTCTTCCACATTAATACACACTGAGGCTAATATTCACAAATTTATCCAGCTATTAAAACAGTTCAAGGCAGTCAAGGAAACTGTGCTATACACAACCAGACAAATGCAATTACTTTTTGGAAATATTCCAAGGCAAATAGAGAGCTAATTCATATCTAGATAATTGCTTTTACCACATATAAAATATTTTAAAACAAAAAAAGGCACAAAAAAATAAAGATGATCTGATGTGAATTTCCTAACATTTATATCCTTGTGCAGTATATGTTTCACTATTTTTTTTTCTCTATAATTGTGCTACTTGAGTTTATTGTGTGCATGCACAAGAGGAGCACAAGTATTGAAGCAGAAGGATTGCATTAGGTGAATAGTGCACAGCTGTGCAGGGCAGAATGCAGTGGATTTGTTTCTGAACTATTCTTGACTAAACCACTGTTGGTTCTAGCAGTTGCATTCATTCTATGTTTAAACACTTTATTCAGTCAGTCCAGCACTCTGAGGGCTACTGAGAATCAGAAGCTCTGTCTTGTATCATTTGCAGATTCATGCCCCACTCACATGATAAATGAGTCTGAGAAACATATTGAGTCATCAATGAGTCTAAGAGAAGATTGAGGAGAACCTTAAGGCTTTCATTATTTTATTCATTGTATGCAGTATGGACAACAAGCAGAAGGAACTAGAAAGCATCATGCTATGACCTAGTTGCTGTTACTGAAACTTAAAGTAACTGGACTGTGGCTATTGGTGGCTACAGGCTGTTGTGGAATAACACAAGAGGAAGGAAGAGAGGAGTTGCCCTCTACATCAAGAGTGGAAGAGATTGTGAAGAGCTGTCTTTGAAGAACAGCCCTGAACAGGTTGAAAACTTATGGGTAAGAATTAGAGACAGAGGCAGAAAAAAAAACAACCCTTGTGGTTCGTTCACTACAGCCCCCTGATCAAGGGGAGCCAGTTGATGAAGTTGTGTTGCTCCAGCTACAAAAGACATAGCATTTGCAGGTTCCTGTCCTGTTGTGGGATCTCAAACACCCCCACATCTGTTGGGAAAGTAGCACAACAATCCAGGAGACTCATGGAATGCTTGAAGGATAACTTCTTAAGTCAGGTAATAGTCCTACCAGAGACAATAGCATACTGGACCTGATGGTCACCTCTGCAAGTGAGCTAATTGGTGACATCAAGATTGAAGGCAGCCTGCGCAGCAGTGATCATGCACAGGTGGAGTTTGCAGCCCAGAAGAATATGGGTCAGGTGAAGAGTAAAGTCAGGACCCTGAATTTTAGGAAAGTACACATTTGGCTCTTCAAAGAGTTAGTCACTAGGACCCCCTGGAAAATTGCTTTTGGGGACGAGAGAGCAGAACAGAGCTGGGTTATCTGTAAGGATGCTTTTCATAAAGCACATGAGAACATGATCCCCAGGTGCAAGAAATTAGTCAAGGAAGGTGAGAAACTGGCATAGCTGTCAATAACTGCTCATTAAATTAAAGGCCAAGAAGGAAATAGACAGTGGAAGTGGGGACAGGTATTTGGGAAAAAGTGTAAGACTGTCCAAGTAGGTACAAATGGGGTCAGCAAGGTCAAGGTGCAGACAGATCTGAACTTGGCAAGTGATGCAAAGAATGACAAGAAGGGATATCTCAGAAAAGGAAGGCTAAGAAAGTTTACCCACCCAATAAACAAGGCTTCCAAACTGGTAACTCCAGACAAGGAGAAGGCTGAGTTACTCAGCAAATTTTTTGTCTCAGTCTTTGATCATTTTTTCCTCACCTCTCAAGTGGACGAATTGCAAATGGGGACTGGGAGAGCAAAAGTCCTGCCATGATATTTGAAACGTCATGTCAGTCAGGTAAAATTCACAGTAACTGAAAAAAGGGAAACATGGGACCCATCTTTAAAAAGACTTGAAAGGAGGACTTTGGGAATTACTGACCTGTCTGCATCACCTTTGTACCTGTGAAGCTCATGGAATAGATTCTCCTAGAAGCTCTGCTAAGGACCATGAAGGATAGGGAGGTGATTTGAGACAACCAATGTGGCTTTGCCAAGTACAAGCCCTGCCTGACCAATTTAGTGGCTTTCTACGATGGAGTGACTGCATCAGTGGGCAAGGAAAAGGCTACAGGTGTCATTTTTCTGGTCATCTGTAAAGCCTTTGATATGGCTTTCCACAACATCCTTATCTCTAAACTGTAGAGAGAAGGGTTTGATGGGTGGACTGTTTGATGGAAAAGGAATTAGTTTGATGCTCATAGTCACAGGACAGTGTTCAACTGCTCAATGTCTGCATAGAGTTTGGTAATAAGTAATGTCCCTCAGGGTTCCATACTGAGGCCAGTACTCTTTAATGTGTTCATCAATAATTCAAACAAAGGGATCAAGTGCATCCTCAGCAAATTTGCAGACAACACCAGCTGTACCAGGTCAATTGTGGTGCAGTTGCCACACCTGAAGGATACAATACTGTCTGAAGGGAATGAGACAACTCAGGAAGTGGGCTCCTGAGAACTTCATGGTACAAAGTGCTGCACCTGGGTTAGAGCAATACCTGGTAGCAATACAGGCTGGGGGATACACAGATTGGGAGCAGCTCTGCTGAGAAGGACTTGGGGATGCTGGTGAATGAGAAGTTGGACATGAGCCAGCAATGGCCACTTAAGCCCAGAAAGGCAACATTATCCTGGGCTGCCTAAAAAGAAAAGTGTTCACCTGGTAAAAGGAGGGGATTCTGATCCACTACTCCACTCTGGTGAGACCTCCATCTGGACTACTGCATCCAGATCTAGGGTCTTAAGCACAGGGAATATGTGGGTGTGGGAGCAGGTCCATTGGAGGGGTGCAAAAATGATCAGAGAGATGGAACACCTCTCTTATGAGGAAGGGTTGAGAGATGTGGGTTTGTGCAACATGGAGAAGAGAAGGCTCTGGGGAGACCTTAGTGTGACTTTTCAGTACTTAAAGGGGGCTTATAAGAAAGATGAGGATAGACTTTACAGCAGAGGTTGTTGAAACAGGACAGGGGACAATAGTTTCAAATTAAAAGAAGGTAGGTTTAGATTAGATGTGAGGATAGTGAGTCACCGGAAGTGGTTTTCCAGAGAGGTGTTGAATGCCCCATCCTTGGAAACATTCAAGGTCAGGTCAGATGGGTCTTTGAGCAACCTGATGTAGTTGAAGGTGTCCCTACCCTTGGCTAGAGGGATTAGACAAGATGACATTTAAAGGTCCATTCTAACACAAACCATCCTATGATTCTGTAATTTATGTGTGACCCATGTGCTTGTCTCTTTAGATGATCAATAGAGGTTTTGGATATGCAAAACTTATTTTTATGTTTTTGTTAACATTCTGACGCACAGACCCTAATCTCCAGGTCTTTTCCCACGCTTTGTCTTCTTGACTAACTCCTTTAATTCTTTCAGGATGTTACAGATGTACCACTAATGAATAATTAGTGATCTCTTTTATTTTTAAGCTCTTTAAAAAAAAAAAAAAAAAAAATGAATGGAATTTTGAGTTGGAGAACTTCATAAAAGATATTTCTTTAGCTTTAAAAATATGCATTGTGGGTTTCACTTTCAAGATTTTTTCCTTGATCAGCTACTCAACACACAACCTCACAACCAAGGGTGTCAAAAACCAAAGTCCTCAACACATGTCATTGTCCCAGAGTTCAGTTTTCAGATCTGCCTTCACACTCTCAGGGCATTGTGGATCCTGTGGGCTCCTCAGGGTTGTAACATTTGTTTTATCATCTCTAGCTGGAGAGCAGGTTGGGCAGCTCTAGCCCTGTGCATTGGAATGCCTCCCTGGGAAGTGAACAGGATCCATATGAGAAACGTGTGGTTTGGAATGTTTTAGGTCATCTGGAAAACTAGTCCTGCATATCAAAGTAGTCATACCTATGTTTTGTTTTAGAAGATTTTATTCTTTAGGATAGGAAATTGAAAAAAAAAAAAAAAACACAAAACAAGCAAACAAACAAACAAACAAACAAAACAAATGCAAACCAACCCACCAAAACAAAACTTGTAGAGAAAAATCAAGAAGTGTGGATGAAAACCAAGGGAATCAGCTGGCAATTAATGACAATAATAATAATAATTAAAAAAACCCCAAACTGCAATGACTGCAATTTCACATGAAATCCTGCCAAGTGAAATAATTTATACAGTGATCTCTTCAAAATATAACATTTTAAAAACCCATAATGTCTTTCTTTTCAAGTAAAAGAAAAATAAAATTCCAACTAGTTTATCAGTGTAAAACTACACGAAAGGTTTTCTTCCCTTAGATTAGGAGCAGATAATTTGTTCAGAATGACAATAGGTACTATTATTCCTGCATGGGTATCACACAGTGACTGGTACCAACTGCACCCTTTAATGAGTGGGTGACTATTTTTTACTTAACTATGGACAGTTTCTGGAAGTTAGAGCAGTTCCCGATTTAGTGTCTGCATGCCTTTTTAGGGTCAGTCCCTAACACACTGGAGTACATGCTAGTTATAAACTATAAGAGGTCTGTGATTTTTCATAAGCATTTTAAAGGAAACCAGACAGTGACAAATGATTCATTTGAGGACTGAGAGGTAAAACATGGAGACAGAAACAGTTGAAGAAAGACAAAATGACAGAATATTAGATAGTCAAAACAATGTTTTATGCATTGACTATCTTTTAAGTACTTGGACAAAGTCTTCTAAGGGCTACTACATGGCTTTTCATCCAAGTTCACTTGCCTCCTTGTGAGTGAAACAATTACTTAAATCACCTGAAAGCTGATGCATGCATTTGAAAGGCACAGATTGCCTCCATATGTGGCCATGTATGTGACCTCTATGAAACCTTAACAGAACTGTTTCTGGAATGATTTCTGGTATTCAGAAAGGGAAGAAAAGTGTCAATGCCTTATATTTATGTTAAATTTCAGAAAGCCATTTCTTCTTGCTTTTCTTTATAATTTTATTTTCAATACTATAATTTCTGTTGTCAAGCCTGAAGGAATGTTTGTAGCAGTCCTGCTGTGGAGTAAGGACTGCTTGTTTTCCACACTTAGTGAAAAGATAGGAACACAGCAAGCTTACTGCAGGAGCCATCGATCCTGAGCTGGAGACTATGTCTACTTGTCACGTATCTAGAAATGTTAAAAAAACACTCTGAAAACGAAGGAAATAATAAAAATGAATTATTTTGCTGAAGTGTCACTCAAGGCTTATTTCAATCAACATTTAGGTTCAGGAACTGCTTACAGTGTATCAAGTTGTATAAACTTGTATAGTAACTCTTAGTTGTCATATGCAGCCCATGACAACCATCTGCTTAGAATAACGTGGTGTTTTTGTTTGTTTGTTTGTTTTTGTTTTTGTTTTTGTTTTTTTTTTGTGTTTTTTTTTTTTTTTTCCTTACTCAGTCCTACTGAAATTAAAATATTGACAGGAACACTTTCAATGGTGTATACAACGTAACAGAAGAACTGCTGTTATATTAGTCTTTTTGGATTAAAGTTGCAATTTCATACAGTTACACATAATCTTGAATTAAATACAATTTTTACAAAAATTCAGACATAAAATAAGAAATAAATAGATTTTAACCACTCAAATATTTTAGATTTCTAGAAAAATACCTTATATTTTACTTGAATTTATTCAAGTGCAACATGTAACTTGTAATAAAGTAGAATGTAGTTACTGACTTTGCTTTCCATTCACAGAGTAGGGTTTATTTTTTTTCTTTGCTCATTTTCAATTAGGTATAAATTTCCTTTGCTGGGAAGATAAGGATGCTATGGCAGATTTCAGTAGAATAACTTCTGTAACTCGGGGGATTAGTAATACTTCCTTCTGCTCCAGCACAGGGAATTGCTAAGGACATGCAAAGCTTTTCATTTCTAAACTGTTGGGTTAATTCTACAGTGAGATGAAGATGCATAAAGTTCATTATAGATATTTTCAATGGCAGAAAGATCTGCTTGCAGTTCAGATACCAACATTCAGGTGTCACTGTCATAAAATATCAGTTTACTGTAATTGTGGCCTTGGTTGTGTTTGTTTGTTTGGTTGGTAGATTTTAGTTTGTTTATTTATGTTTGGGGGTTTTATTTGTTTTTGTTTTGTTTTCAATGGAAGAAGATATAAGGCAGATAGACAGTGAGATAAGTGTCATGCCATGTTTCTTATCACAAACTAATGAAGCAGAGAACCCTTATGCATTGATGAGAGGTATAAGGTCATCTCCATGGCTCATTGCTCTTGCTGCTGTGTAGATAACAGTGTGCTCCAGCTGCCCCATTTTCACTTTTGGCACCTACATTGATTTTGAAGGGCTGGATCCACAGAGTGTGACCACTGAAGCTGTATCAATTCAAACCAACTGAGAAGCTGATATGACTATTAAATGTTACTTGCATTTGTAACAATATAAACTCACAGGCACGTCACTTTCTGTCTGTTGACTCTTAATGAAAGCTGCACTGATGGTTGCACGGCTGCACTGGGGTCACACAAGTAGGATGAATATCTCAGTCAGTCTAGAGCATGGACATCAAAGACTTTTGAGTGGCCCACAGAAATCCATATAATGTACTCTCAGCAAGGTCGCTGATGATACAAAACTGTGCAGAGTGGCTGATACACCTGAAGGCTGTGCTGCCACTCAGTGGGAGTTTGATAGATGGGAGTATTGAGTAGAGAGAAATCTAATGAGATTCAACAAGAGCAAATGTAGGGTCCTGCACCTGGGCAGGAATAATCCCAAGTATCAGTACAGGCTGGGGGCTGACCTTCTGGAGAGCAGTTCTGCTGAGAAGAACCTGTGAGTCTTGGTGGATGACATGTTGACGATAAGCTTGTGGCAAGGAGGGCCAGTAGTAGTATACTGGGATTCATCAGGAAGCTTGTGGACAACAGGTAGAGGAAGGTGATTCTCCTTCTTTACTCAGCTGTAGTGATGCCACATCTGGAGTGCCATGTCCAGTTCTGGGGTCCTCAGTGCAAGAAACACAAGGAATTACTGGAGAAGGTCCAACAGAGGCCACAAAGATGGTTAGAGGTCTGAGTATCTCTTTTTTGGAGGAGACTGCAGGAGCTGGGGCTGTTTAGTCCAGAGAAGAGATCTCATTAATGCATATAAATATCTCAGAGGTGGGTGCCAAGAGGATGGTGCTAGATCTTTCTTGGTGCTGCCCAGGAAAAACCTCCTGATGTTGAGGGTGACAGAGCATTGGAACAGACTGCCCAGGAAGGTTGTGAAGTCTCACCTCTGGAAACATTTAAAACTAAACTAGACATGTTCTTGTGTAACCTGCTCTAGATGACCCTACCTTGGTGGTGTGGGTGGGGGTAGACTGGGTGATCTCCAGAGATCCCTTCCAAAACTAAAAATTCTGTGATTATTTGATATTAGCATGATGCAGAGTCTAAAAAAACAGTCTCCTTCTTAGATAAGAAACATGGAAAAGCATTTTCTGAGCACTTCTCAGGCCTTTTTCTTCCTGTATACTTTGCAGAGTGTCCATAAATACAGATAAGATATGACACATGCTTTTTTTCATGTTGAAGCTGCAATATTGATGTTTTTAAGGAGTCTGAATGTGTGGGTAGTACTCATGAGATTTCAGTCCAGGCTGAAGCCAGACTCAGAAAAATACCAGGAACTTCAGCTTTCATATCCTCCCAAATCTCAGCCCAGACAGAGGAATCCATCTCCTGTCACCAACTGCCTCTCTGCCTGCTTTGTCTCCCTTCCAGAAAAGAGATTTGCAGCTATAGTTTCTTTCTTTCTCCTGAACCTCAACCTCAAATTCACAGCATGGTGCTTGCTAACTCACCCCGTGACCCAGGAATATCAAGGAGGGGAAGAGTATTCTTAGATAAAATGTAGGGAAATGAGATATGTAGCTAAATGACTACAGAAAAGAGAAATCATAGGTGGATATAGAGTCAGGGGATGCTAACCAAAAGTACCCTGTTCAGGGACATGTTCAAGTACAGGAGTGGAAAGAAGTCCCTCAGTCACCGCCTGTAACTCTCCACTCTCCCTCTCCAGTTTTAACTTTCTGCCTTAGCTTGACCACCTTTCCTGCAAGTACACTGAACTCAACACTGGATAATTCTGCTACTTAAGGTCATAAATTAGGCCTCACTGAGCTTCTTGTTGCTGCAGTCAGCATGGGTTATTTTATTCTTCATCTTCATTTTAAAACAAGACAATTTATGATACTCTTTTTAGTTATGAGTATTTATGTATCATATTATGCTGATAAAATGTTTTTGCTCAGCTTTGGAATTTTTTTTTTTTTTTAGGTATTAAAAACTTATCTGTGATTAATCTTTATTAAGTTAAAGAAATTGCAGTTAGGTAGTACACAGAAAAAAAAAAAAGTTGATATGAGAAGATATGGATGAGGAGCAAAAGTTGATTGTCCTTTCTATGTAATATTTCTGAATTCATAATGTTACTATATCAAACTGCCACTAAAAGTGACTGTTTTTACTTTTACTATTGTATAGTAAGTTTTCCTACTCAGAAGCCTCCCTTTCTGTAAATTAGTATGTCAACTATGACATAAAAAGTGTTCAATATTTTTTAACAACAGTGCTTGTCATCAAAAACAAGGTGGGTATGCACTCGAATTGCTCAAACATTGGTTTGAAGATTAAATGATTAGGCACATAAATAGCTACTGATGAACCTTGCTGTTCACTACTGTGACAGTTAAGTGGGCATGGTCTGAATAGTCTTTCAATCTTGAGCACTAACATCGCACAGCTTAGGATAGAGCTGTGTATTGGTTAGTGGATGTGCAAGTTGCATTTATACTCACATAGTTCTTTATTTTGAGTTCATTTTTATAATTATTATGTGGTAGGCATGGCCTGGGTGTAAGTCAGATCCAGAGTCAGCCCAGGAGCTGAGACAGAGCCAGTGGCAGGAGTGGAAGTAAAGACGTGTCCTGCATCCAAATCTCAGTGAGGAAACCAGGACATGGAATGGGCCCCACTTGCATGGTTAGGGGTATGAGATTTCCCAAGAGGGATTTAGAAGGCCATAGCAAGACCCAGAGTTGATCTCACCATGTCAGCTCTGTCTAATTCTTTATAACACACCAGAATTAGAAAAAAATCACTTGAATGTATTAAAGCATCAACTGACCCTCTCATCCAGAAGAAATAAAGTCAAATGAAATTTTCACGACTTTTATTACTTGTTTTGAAAGAAGAAAAGTCAACCAAACAAAGGTTAGTATACAACAAAAGAAATAGGAAAATTTATCCATTAAAAAGAGGTATTAATGATTAAATTGTGCTTGATAATAAATTAATACTAAAATTATTGTCTAATCTCAGCTTCCTCAATATCAAAGAAAATGACATTTTTTAAAAGGAACAAGTAAAAGAGACACACCAAGCAACAAACAATATCTGTGCATGAAAGCCACTCTTGGTTTTTTTTGTTGTTGTTGTTTTTTGTTTTGTTTTGTTTGTTGTTTTTTTTTTTTTCTCTTTTTCCTTTTGGTTAGGTGTATGATTTCTTTTACACATTTTGCAAATCCCACTCTCCCAAATCTTCATATTGTCACCTCTCCTTCTTTTTTTACAGACCTATATTATATTATATTTTACTGAAGTTAGTTCTAGCACATGATCACTTTTTTCTTAAGAGATGTAGAATCCCGTATGTCAAAGTTCAGCAACATTTTCATTCCACAAAATTCTACAAAGGCATCCAGCAGCAAGGGAGCTTGGAACAAAACATGTTTGCCAAACATTCTATGCATATAGACTGACTAAACCTTGTTATTTTCCCAGGTCCAAGATTTAAGAAACCGATGCGATGAATCGAGGAATTTAGGTCTATTTGGTGCATAGATTAGTTGTTTTCTGATGCTAACAGGCTTTTATTGCCCATTTAATATATTTAAATCAAAATACTCTACAAGTATCAAGAAATCTTAGAATACATAATAAAACATATACAAAATTCTGTTGTGACCAGTCTGTAAGTATCTCTTTCAGTCTGAAGCAGCAAGAATTTCAACTCATGAAAAATGAGCTGAAAGGAGAAAAATACAATATACAACCCTTAAGCATTTTGAATTCTGGAAATTAGTATCTTAAGATAAAGACCATAAACCTGTAAGTATTGAGGCTCCTTGTTGCTTATGAGTGATACAAGTTGTCAGTCTGAAGAAGGAATCCAGAAGTAGGTATTTAAGCTTATATTTGACTTCAAGTTGAAATGTTATCTCCGGGAATAGAAAGTCATTCACCTTCCCAGAGAGACATCTGTCATGACAGAGTACCAGAAAGTGCTTCAACATAAACATTGGTGAATTGGAAATTGCTTATTACTTATAGACAACGGCCACTACAGACAGATTATAAAAGCTGAACAAAAAACCGATTCTCTGCCAAATGTTGGCCCAAATGGTCATTGTTATTGGCAGAGGATAAAACTCTAAAGGAAGTTTCTTCCCACTCTTGTCACTCACCAAAGTCTTTGAAAACTCCAAAGCTTTTTTGGATGTCAGATGAGAACAAAGCTGTTTTATCAATGTTAGGTACATCTTGCCTATCTGCTGCCTGCCAGGACCTATTTACACCTTTTCTAGCATTTTGCATGTTTACATGTAATTTTTTACTGTATGTCTTTTTGCTTGTACTCTGTTTCCAAATTGACTTCAGCTAATCCCTTGTACTAAATATACAACATGAACATGCAGTTTTCACCCAGTCAAAATATAAAATACAAAAGCATTTTGCTGCTTTCTTAGTTAACATTCAGCTTAAGTTATGCATAATACGTAGTTTAAGAAATAAAAAATCAGAGAATTTGCCAAAAAGTAAATTCAGTTCTCCTCTTCAAAGGGTAAAGATATTAACTCAATTTCATGGGGTGTTTTTATGGTGTCAAACATAAAATTACCACTGTGTTTTTCCAGGAGCATTTTAGTTAGACAATGTATAAAATAAACTGCATCAGGACTACAGAGTCACTGGAATTCATATATGAGTGGTATATCAATATTACTGAGCTATCACTAAAGATTTTCATTTTAAATTCAAGATGTAAGTATTTGTTGATGATATGCTTCTGTTACGTTAAAGAACATGGAAAATATTTTTAGTTTCTCTAATATTTCTGCACACTTGCTTTTGATTCCAAGACTGACATTTTTAGAGATACATTTATTTCAAGCAACCATTCCTTTCTCAAAATTAAGTCAACATCACAGACAATGTGATGTAAACTATTGACTGTATTCTAACATTGTAGGTGTTAGAGTTTCAAGCTTATTTCACAGCTGATGAGATCAGACTTGGCTGAAAACATTAAATTTATACATGAGACAATGTAAAATCACCCCAGAGTATTTTATTTTTCTGATCTTTCAATTATTCATTGCTTGAATGATAGAAATCTGTAAGGATCTCAGTAAGATTCAGAATTTTGTTGCCACAAGCATTCCATAAGTGTCACAAAGTAGTACTTACACTAGAGGCTTCAGCCTAAGATTTAGGCAGCATACAACAGGTTAATAAGGCAGATGGTGAACTGTTTGAGAGGACAAAGCATTCCAAAAATCAGGTTCATTCACTAAAGTTTGTAGCCATGGGGGGGATCATCAGCCTCACTGGTGCAAGGAGGTATATTGTAATTCTTGTGGCAGTTGCAATTTCTTGTTCTTAAAAAAATGAATAATATAATTTTCTTAAGAGCCAAATTAAATAACTTTTAGCGAAGTTTATAACTAAAATCTTTTTTTTTTTTGTTATTATATTTATTTAAAAGAAGTTGGTTAAACTGGAAAATATGAAAAATGAATGTTGTTCAGATTTTAATTCTGAAGCTACAAATGAACCTATCCAGCTTTTACAGTTATCTTAATGTAAAAGAGTAATTTTTGAATGTTTAAGAAAGCTGATCTAGAAAGAGATATGGGGAGAAAGAATGGATGAGTGTTATTAGAAGAATTTACTTTTGTCATCAACAGAATAAAATCTCTGAGCTCCAGAAACCGCTAACATATAATAAAATGTTCACTATGACTTTTTGCCAGAGTGTGATAGGCTATGTGAAACAAAATAAACACTGAGAAAATTGTCTTGGCTATTCTTTTGAACACACCAAGAATGACTTTCAATTACCATCTTGAAATCAGAAAATTATTTGATGTAATAATTACCTGTACAGTTGCTGGGAATAAGTCTCTAGGTTTAAGATAAGTGGAAAAATAGTTCTTTATTTTATTCTTAAGAAAACCCGACAAAAAAGTCTATAGATCAGAACCTAAAGGGTAGATTTAAAAAAAAAAAAAAAAAAAAAAAAAAAAAAAAAAAAAAAAAAGGATAGTTTCATGTAACTTTTATGATTCATCTGAGGGAAAGAATAGTGTATAACAGAATACTCTCTTTTTCTCTTTTCTCTTTTATAATATCCATATATATATTTATTTCCACAGGGTAATTTTATCCTCCTAATATTCAAATGTTTCCTTTTTTAGGACCCTATAAGCAGTGTTGGGAGAATTATCATCCAGAAGAGAACAAGTGGGTATTTTTTTTTTTTTTTAAATACATGATTTCTGTAATATTAGGTACACAGAGAAGTGAAGCCGTATCAGTGATTCAGCAAGATTATCAATGTGCCACAGATACAGTACCACTGTCTTTATTTTTAATCCTTTTTTGGGGTTGTGGCCTTTCCTATGCTTGCTGTGATGTATACATTGACAGATAGCATATCTTGTTAATCATGATTTTGTAACAGTTATAGTTTTGTAACTGGTTAATCATAGTTATTGTATTGCTTTCTTCTTTTAAAATGTTTCATTTCAGCCTATTGTTTTATTTGGACACCACAAAACCCAAATTTTCTAGTTATTAATTTATACTGATACTACAGCCAAACAGATATTCCTGGAGTTCTGTAGTTTGCCAAGTATCAGTGAACACATTCTCCTTTCTAGTAGCTGCCATAAACTTGATAGGCTTAGAGGCTGGCCATGCTTATTGGACAAATTACTTTTATTGCTGTAGCTAGAAAGGGCATTTTGGGTTAGCCAGGAATACTGGGGAATAAAAAATATATTTGTTGCTTGTCTCACAGAAGGTAGAATCCACACATTGAGCTCCATTCTTTTTATATAGCAATCAATGTCCCACGATTTGAAATACATACAACCTGAAATAAGAGAAAAAAAAATCCTATGTGATCAAGATACATGGAAGTAGGATCTTTACTGTAAAGAGTGGGGTCTTAGCTAAGTGAAATTTGGGCAGACTACTTGTGACTGCTGAAGACTACTACTTCAACAGTGTTGTTGATTTTGTGTCGTAAAAAAGTACTTTGATGCAACATACAGAAACTGAGATTTTACCAGCACAGTATATTCCACATTCCCTTGAAAGAAACAGCTTAGAGCAGAAAATGTATTCTAGGTTGTTGATAAAAAAATAATTCATGCTAAAGCTTTTGCCAGGCAACCTGCTATTTTCCTTCAGTTTTTCAATTAGCAAAAGCATCTCTTCGTTTTGCTGTGTTGATCTAGACTAGTTCTTATGATCAAAATTATAAACTTCTCAAACTATAAATGCCTTCCAGATAACAACTTTGATATCACATTTAATATCTCCATGACTTCTATGTCAAAAATTCCTTCAAGGACCAGGGACCAAGATTTAGTTTTGTCTCACCTGCATGCCTTTCTTGATGAAAATTACAAATTGCCATGAATGTGATAGACACAATTCAAAATAAGTAGTGTAAGAGGCTTTGATAATTTTTCTTATGATCTGTTGGATAATACTGGGATACTTTGAGCACATTGCTGACAGTCAGGTGCTATAATGAATGTTGGACACACAGGGCTGCTCTGCCAGAGAAGTCAAGCCACTGCCTTCTTCCCTTTGCAGGAACTGTTTCACAGGATAAAGGAATAGGCTGGTTGCACTAAAGCACAAAAGATTATTTCACCAGATTATAGGAAAAGATCAAAAGCTTTCTCATCAAAACCTGTGAAGGGAAAATGTGGACATCACTGAGAGAAAGGACAGTGATAGCAAAGGCGAGATGCTGCTATGTAACAAAATTTTACCAGATCAGAAAATGATACTGATGACAAGTGCACACAGGGGATAAAGCCCAAAACACAGTGTGAATCTTACCAGGACACATCACACCTGTCTCTGACAGGTACCTGAGGCATATGTTTCTTTTGCACTCTGGATGAACTTATAAATATCATTATGCCTATCATTTGACTTTATTATTTCTGAGCTCATGTAGACACCGATTTGATCCTTCATATCCTTATGGAAACAGAAGTAATGTATTTTAGGAAAAAAAAAAATCGTAATAAATATGTCATTTATTAAAGTTGTTTTAACATAAGTATTTTTTAAATTTGTTACCTTTGTGTTAAAATGCGAAATGCTGCATGTGCCATTGTCTAAGAAATTGAGGTAACTTTTTAATCATATCTTTTTACTTTATTTTTCACAGTATTTTTTTTTTTCCCCCCAGACTTTCATTTTGCTCCTTCTTTCTCTGCTTTTACTATTTAAATCTTAATGTGTTCACTTTCTTAGGGAAAACACATTGAAGGGAAAAGAGGGTAACTTGCTGAGCTTCTTGTCAGACCTCTTTCTGGACTAAGATTCAGTAATGTGTTCAGAAAAGCTTATGTATGTGGTGGGTTGGATGCGTGGAGGCCTCCAAGCTGCTCTAGAACTCCCCATGACCCCTTCCCACCCCATGACACATCTCTACCTCCACCACTGTCCCCAGCTAAATAGTTATCTGGAAAACTAGAAGTACTTTTTAATTTTGTTTGTCATAGTGCATGTTGAGAAATCGTTTCTTTTTCTATGATGCCTTTCATTTACACTAAAACTCTTCAGTTTTTATTGAATATTTGACTATTATCTTTGAACAACTGAAACTACAACAAAACCAGTTACTTCAGCAGTATCTTTGTATA
>JAWWEE010000256.1:0-16444 GCA_035221455.1 Xenops minutus | reverse complement strand
GCCCCCAGCACCCATGGCCACTGTGCACCCACCGCAGCCCCCGGCACCCGTGGCCACTGTGCACCCACCACCGGCCCCCGACACCCGTGGGCCCTGTGCACCCACCGCCAGCCCCCGGCACCCGTGGCCCCCGTGCACCCACTGCCACCCGCGTCCCTCCTCAGCTGTCCCGGGGCACAACCCGCACCTCTGCGCCCGCGGGGAGCACCCGGAGGCCGGCGCCGGCAAGGGAGGGAGAGGCTGCCGGGGGCCCTGAGGAGGGACCGGGAGAAGGGACAGGTTTTACTGGCAGAGTGGGGGACAAGGTGTCAGGGAGAGGGCGGTGGAGAAGGTGTCTTTGGGACAGGGACAGCAGAGCGCTGGGAGGGGCTGAGACTGGGGGTGGGAGCCTGGAGGGGCCGGGGGGATCTTTGGGGTGGTTTTTGGTGGGACAGGCTGAGACCGGGGCTGTTTCCGATGAGGGAGAACGGTAGAGAAGTTTTGTGGGGCAGTGACAGAGGGTGATGGAGACAGGGAACGTATCTGGGGCAATTCGGGGGGCCCTGCTCTGAGGTGCTGGGGGTAGCCCAGCACCCTTCCCGGGCAGCGCTGCCTGCCTGGCTGTCCCGGCGCAGGGGCCGCAGTGTCGGGGTGCCCTAATGGCCGGGGACGGGCAGGCTCCTGCCCCGTTCCCGCAGAGGGGCTACGGTGGGATGGGGTCACATCCTGCCCCCAGGGACAGTCCCATCGTACCATGCACCCCCTCCCCGGGTACTGTGGGACGGTGCTGCAAATCCCCCCTCTGTCCCATCCCACCACCTTCCTCTTCCTCTGCACCCGCCGAGCCCCTCTGTGCCATCGGAGCCCGGAGGCATCACGGGCTCTTCCCGGGAGCCAACACGTCGTGTTCTGCTCCTGGGACACGCCATGGTCAGGGACCACCACCCTCCCGCTGTGCCCCAGGAGGGCTGGCGGTGCCCAGGGTGCCACAGCACCGTGCCCTACACCCACGGTCCCGCCCCGGCTCCCGGCTCAGCGCAGCCAGAGCGGCGGGCGGGAGCGGTGCCGCATTCCGCACATACCGGAGACCTGGCGAGCGCCTCCGTCCCCTGCTGCCCCCCGGCACGACCCCTAGTGCCCAGCCAGGCCCCTCTCCGCCCGATCTCTCCCACCTGTGCACGGTGATCGCAGAACGGGTTCACCTGGCAGGTGCCCGCGGTCCCGCTGCTTCGCCGCTGTTTCCTGCCCGGGACCACGGCACGTTTAAAACCTTGCCCTTCCCCGCCCCTGGGGATGACACACCGGCCCAGCCCTGCCAGAACTCGCGGACCAGCCCTCCCCACGCTCCCTCTGGATGTTGGGGTCGCCCCTCGCAGGGGTTCAATCCCAAAAGGGCGGTGGTGTGGGACGTGGCCCTGACCCGTGGGCTGTGGAGTTGAGAGCGAGTGACAGAGACCTCCCTCTCCAGGGCCAGCGATGCCCTTATCCCCAGCAGCCTCTCATGCTTCTCCCCATCACATCCCAAGCCCTCCCCTTCATCAGCAGTGCCCCTGCTCCTCGTCCTGGCAGCCAAACCCCAGGCTGCAGCTGCAGGGCTGACAGACCCCCACTGCAGGCCTGACCCTGGCACCACAGCAACTAGGATGGAGAGGGGGACCCTTCCCTGCTCCCCCAGCCTTGTCCACACCCCTGGATGTGCACGTGTAGCCTGAATTGCCCAAAACATGCCCAAACCATCCTGTTGCCACCTGAGTCACACAAACACTCCTGCCCTGCCTTCGTCACCAGCCCCACACCCTCTCTCCAGACCCTGCTCCCAGCTCCACACCCCACTCCTGCTCCCCCCCTGAGTACCCCCTCCCTTCTTCCTGCTGCCACAGGGGCTCAGTGGGCTCTGAAAAAGCAGCAGGAACCACAGAGTGGGAAGAGGCCTTTGGGCTCACAGGGGCAGGGGGATCCCACTGCAGCCTCCTCCATTGCCACCCTGCAGGGTGAGGTGCTGCAGGAGGGATGTGGTGCTTAGGCAAGGTGTTTATGGTGTGTGGGAGTGTGTTGTCTGGAGAGGTGCCGGTATCCAGGCATGGGGCTGGGCTGGGTGAGACCATTGTGTGGCACGGCGCAGTCCAGTGGGGTCTAAGCCCTGGCACCCATGGTGGGTGCAGCCAGCCCTGGCAGTGGCAGTTCCCTTCATGTGGAGAGGCATTCCCATGGGAATGGCACTGTCAGATACCTGGGCAGGACCCCCCTCTTTGCCTGCTGCTCAGGCAGTACTGAGCCAGTGGTCCATGAGGGCAGAGGGACACTCAGGAGGGTCACCCAGAGCTGTGGGGCCAAGAGAGGGGCTGGCCTGGATGATGTCCCAGAGTCACGGGGCGATATCCAAACAGAGGCAGCACCAGTAAGGCCAGTGAGGGGTGGGGGCTGCATCCACCACTATACCCATCCCAGCTCCCATGGCCCATGGAGAGGTGGCTGCACACCAGAAACCAGCGCAGGTTTCAGACGGCTGCCCAGGCGTTGGCAGAGGTTTCCCTCCCAGAAGGTGCTGAGGAGCCTTAATCTCTCAGCAAACAGGGATGAGTGTTTGCCGCCGCCACAAAGGGCTTGGCACTCGGTGCCAGCACCGCTGAGCTTCCCACTGCCAAGGTTCCAAGGCACCGATGTGCTCACCCTCTAATGGGATGGGGTGCAGCCTTCCTGGGACCCTGGGACCTGTGCTGGGAGCCAGGACAGCCCCCGGGCTGCAGAAGGACCAGGCACAGGCACCATGGCCAGTGACTGGAGAGCCTGGCACAGGCATGGCCAACATCACCTCCATACCAGGCTGCAGTGACAGGCGGGGAGGGGACCTCATGTTCCTATCTGGGCAGCATGGCTATGCACACAGGAACCAGTGCACTGTGTTGGGCCATACTGGGCTGTGCTGGGCCATACTGAGCCATGCTGGGCTGTGCTGGGCATTAGTGCATCAAGTTGGGCTATACTGAGCTGTGCTGTGCTGTACTGGGCTGTGCTGGGCTCTACTGGACTCTTCTGGGCTGTGCTGGGCTGTAGTGAGCCATGCTGGGCTGTGCTGGGCAATAGTGCATCAAGTTGGGCTGTACTGAGCTGTGTTGGGCTGTACTGGGCTGTGCTGGTCTCTACTGGGCTCTACTGGGCTGTGCTGGTCCAGGGTGGACATGACTGCACCATGCTGGGCAATACTGGGTTATAATGAGCCACACTGGGCTGTGCTGGGCCATAGTGGGCCATGCTGAGCCATGCTAGGCCATACTGGGCTATGCTGGGCTGGGCTGTGCTGGGCTGAACTGGGCCACCCTGGACCATACTGGGCTATACTGGACTGTTCTAGACCATACTGGCCTGTGCCGAGCCCTTCCATGCTCTGCCTGCCAGCACAGAGTGGCTGTTGCTGCCTGGGGTGGTGGGAAGGGGCCGTGGTGATAAATGAGGCATAACGAGCAGCTGCAATTCCAGTGAATCCAACTGAACCACGTGCGGCTTCATCAAAGCTCCTCAGCTGCCAACAAGGACGAGGAGCGACCAGCCTGGGCACCTCTCCCCTGCCCGTGGGTGGCCACGGCTCCTGGAGCCTCGGTGACACCCCTGCTGTGCCAGCTGCAGAGCCACAGGGTCATGGGGATGTTTGCCACTGGGAAGGGGAAGCCTGGAGGCGCTGGGATGTGGTCAGTCAGTGTTGGACGAGTCGTCCACAGCAGGAAAGCCCTCGTGGGTGGGTTGGTGCCAGCCTGAGCCAGGTGTCATGGGTGCACTGGCAGAGCCGCCAAGCCCAGACCTCAGTGGGGGCTGTGGGGAAGGCACTGGGTCCAAGCAGGAGCGACAGGGCTTGGGCTGAGCTGGTAGAGCTGGTGGCAGGTCCCAGAAGTGGCCAGTCCACCCCCCACCAACTGTGCTGCCACTGGCTGGATTCCCATCCAACACAGCCCCTGACACTTACCCACACTGCCCACAATCACTAGGCAGCACATGCCTCCGGTGCCACATCCATCTGTCCCAGATGCCATCAGACTGGGCCCATGGAGAGCCCAAGGGCCAGCAGCAAAGGGCACAGCCCCCTGGCTCTGAGACCTCTGGCAGGAGGGCTCGATACACCTCTGGGCTGGCAGCGGCAGCATGAGGAGAACGTGCCAGCTTGGGCACTAGACGCCACGCTCCCCTTCCCTCCGGGCGGACGCTGGGGAAGGGGCGAGGCACAGTGGGAGCACAGCCCAAAGCTGGGGCTGGGGCCAGACGCTGAGCTCAGCGCCAGGAGGTGCCTGCTGGGGCTTTGCTGCCCGACACTGGTGCCCACACACACAACCTCGTGCAGGTGAGCGCAGGTGCTCACGCACAGGCACACACACTTCTGCTGTGCCAGTGGTTCTGCACACTCAACGTGTGCTTGGACATGGGCTGGCTCTGGCCAGGGGTCAGAGCTGTGACAATCCATGTGGCACCGAGGCCTCCAGCCATGCCAGCCTCCATTATCACTGTGCCATCGTCTCCAGCCCCACTGATGTCCCAGCCCTGGGCCCAGATAGTGGCTTTGCACAGGGCAGGATGGGGGCCCAGAAGGCTCCAGCCTGTGGTTCTTGCCCCTTCCCCATCCACACTGTGCCTGGGCAAGGGCTCATAGAACTCTGGGCTGTGGCTCTTGCTCCTTTCCACACTGTGCTTGAGCACTGGGAAAGGGCTTCACCCAGGACATGGGTGCAAACTGCAGGCACCAGAGCCCAGTGCCTGCAGGTGAGAACTGGAGCAGCCTGGGACACAGTCGTGCTGGGGACAGGAAAATCGGGACCACAGTGGTGGGAGCTGGGCTGTGTACCCTGGGACTGAAGGAGCTGCCCTGGCACTGTCTCTCTTCACACCCCAGAGTGGGGACAGGAGGTGTCTGGGGGGACACAGCTGAGCACTTTCCCCTCTGCCAGCCCAGCCCCAGTGCACGGCCACTCATCCCACAGCGTGGTCAGGCTCCATTGGCTGGGATGGAGAATGTGGCTCAAGCTGGGGCCAGTGTGGCTGTGTGGGGTGTTGGGGTGGCACGTCAGGCAGAGCAGGCCCCGTTCCTGGGGATCCCACAACCAGGGTGATTGCAGTGGTGGTTGGGCAACAGGGCGGCTCCTGCCTCCTGCTCCCTGTGCAGGGGCCACCTGGCTCCACAGGGCACACGGTGGGACAGCTGCTCTGACCTGTGAGCAGGTTGAAGGACCCAGCTCAGGGGTTCTGAGCACCCAGGCATGACAGTCCCACCCACGGCTAAGCCCCTGCTGCTGCCACCCCCTCACCTGCTGCCCTGGTCACGATTCCCCAAATGCGGCACATGCCGTGGGCCACAGAGGCTCTCCCAGGGCATCCCTGCTCCCCATCCTGTCTCCTTGTGGATGGTGCAGTCCCATCGGGACCCCATGTCCCCATTCTTGTGCTCTGGGTAGATATCTCTGTCCATTGTGTCACCCCCAGCCCAGGGGGGCTGCACCCTCAGGGTCTGTGTCACTGTGTAAACACCTTCCCAACAGTTTGGTGTGCCTGTTGCCTTTGCTTCCCAAGCCAGCACTGTTGCCTGGGGCTCAGGATGTGGCTGACACAGGCCGTGGTGCTGGTGGTGCCGGGCGTGTTGCCCCAGTTGGGAGTGGTGGAAGAGATTTCCATAGATACAGGAATGCGCAACGCAACTCGTATCGGCAGTCCCAGCCCGTGCCGGCAGCACTGCGGGACCATCCCAGGACGTGTTGGCGGATGTGCCGTGGAGAGCTGTGGGCTCGGCCCTGTTCCAGGCAGGCTGTGGCAGTCCCGAGCCAGGGGCCCCGATCTGGGGTGTTTGTGGGGCTCCCCCCATTCGTGACTGGGGATGTGCCCCAGCACAAACTCACTGGCACAATTCCAGCCCTGGCCCCTTTGGCTCTGTGTTTGTTTAGAAAAGAAATGTGTGAGGACAGGGGTTTAGGGTTTAACGGTGCAGAAATGGGACTGGAAGCCATGAGGGCATGGGCAGACATCCAAGGGGACTGGGATAGGCAGGGGGCAGCCAGGCAGACCCCCAGCACTGGTGGGGGATCAGAGGGAACAGGTCCAAGCCCCTATTTGTGGGGTCTGGGACTCCCCCAAAGTGGGGAGGTGCCAGGCAAGGGCCACGGTACTGCGACACCTGGGTATGGTCCCTTTGCTCAAGGTGTCCCCAACTCTCAGATCAGGGACACAGCCAGTGCTTCCAGACACCTCACCTATCCTGAGAGCAGCTAGGCCCATCCCAGCTGTACCCCAGCCATCCTGACCAGATGGGGCAGGCAGGTAATGGATGCACAGCTGCTGGCACAGTGCTGCCCAGGGACCACGCAGGCGCTCCTGGGTGCCCTATGGTTTGCAGGGTGGCTGAAGGGCACCCAGCACTGTGGGAAGATGCACCACCCCAAGCACCCAGGGATGAGGACCCAGCATCTCTCAGCAGTGCCCAGCGTGGGCACAGCAGGAATGCCAGCAATGCCTTCCTAGGAAAGGAGGTAACGCGGCGCGGTGCCCGCTGGCACCCACTGCAGTGCCTGGGGCTCATCAACCGCGGCTGTGGCGCCAGGCGGCTCTGCCGGTGGCACCAGCTGGGGCACACCCGGCCATGCCCGGCCACCCTATGTGCCATCGTGCCAGTGTGCACTGGCTCTGGTGATGTGACACCCCCCCTGGCCGTGGAAGCCCCAGTTCCAACAGTAGAGTGAGTAGACAGACGGATGGACAGACTGCAGTCTCTGTACTGACAGTGGGGTGAGCGGACAGACGGATGGACAGACTGCAGTCTCCGTACTGACAGTGGGGTGAGAGCACAGACGGATGAACAGACTGCAGTCTCCACACTGACAGCACAATGAGTAGACAGACAGACGGATGGAGAACAGTCCCCCTTCCCGGCAGCGGGTGAGCAGACAGACAGACTGACAGTGAACCCTCCTGCCCTTAGCAGACAGACGCTGATGGACCCCTGCCTCAACAGCAGGGCAAGCAGACAGAGAGACGGACAGAATGCAGCCCCCACCCCGAGTGGGGACAGACAGCCTGCAGGCTCCCTCTGAGTGGACAGAGAGATGTGCAGAGCGCAGCCCCCTTCCCGAGCGGACAGACGGACAGAGCGCAGCCCTCTCCCTAAGCGGACAGACGGACGGACGGACGGATGGGTGCTCATAGAAAAAGGAACCTCACTACAGTTTATTGTGGCGGCGGGCGGGCCCGGCCGGGGTTACATTCAGCTCTACTGCTGTCCGGTTAGCGGGGTGCGCGAGCATGCGGCAGCAGGACGGGGGTCCCTCTGCCCGCCGGAGCAGCCGGCGCGACGGGGGCGTGGGCAGGAGGGACCCCCGCCCGGGGCAGCCCCAGCCCCGCCGAGGCGGTGGGCAGCCGGAGCAGGGGCCCCCTGCGCACACACCGAAGGCCGAGGGGTGAGGGTTAGCACCAGAAACGGGGCTCGGCGCCCGGCCAGGGGTCCCGGGGCGCGGGTACCGAGCCCGGCCACCTCCTGCCGGGGCATGGGCAGCAGGGTGGGGGACCCCCGTCAGCAACACCAGCTGCCGGGGGGCACTGCAGCCACCCCGAGCTGACGGCACGGGAGAAGGGCAGGGCTCAGCGAGGGGATGCCCGGCTCGACCCATAGCCCCGGGCACTTGGAGCGGGGCACCGAGGCTCGGCCCCCCTCGCACCGCCCGGTGGAGCCGTGGGGAAGGGGGCCAGTGCCCGGGGGCTTGGTGTGTTATCGGGGGGTACTTGCATATCCGCCGGGGCCAGTCCCGGCGGGATCGATGCCGGACAGACAGCTCAGCCCCGCTCGAGGGGGCCGCAGCGCCGGGCCGGAGACCCGCGGGGCGCACGGCCGCGGCTTCGCCGTCCTCCAGCCTCGGGGAGGAGGGTCCTGAGTGGGGCCGGCCGAGGGTGCTGGCGCAGGGCGGGCGTGGGGTCAGCGGCAGGGGCTGCAGCGCTCCGGGGGAGACCCTTCGGGCGGCTCTGCGAGGGCACGGAGCGGCTGGAGCGGGCAGTTCTCCTGCCCCAGCTCCGGGGACAGCCCCGCTGCCCTGCCCCACGCCACACACCCACTCCGTGCCCCCCGAGCCCCCGCCCCAGGGGACGGGCAGGGTCCCCGCAGCGGCACAGCCCTCACCTGGGGGTGCCACAGCCAGGCTCTCCTCGGCCGCGCTGAAGTGCAGCTCTGCTCCGTCGGGCAGCCCGGAGCCGCGGGAGCGCGGACACCGATCTCCGGAGCGCGTCCTCCGCAGCACCGACTGGGGAGGGAGGCGGTCAGTGCCCGCGGAGGGAGCGCTGGAGCCGGGGGGAACATCTGGGGGGGGGTCACAGCCCTCACCTTCCTGGCCAGGGGGCTGCTGGGGGCCGAGGCGCTGCTGTAGAGGCTGAGGCTGGAGTTGGAGCGGCTCGGGGACAGCACTTTGGAGGAGGCAGCCGACTGGTTCCCCGCACACCTGGCGGCAGCCCCGAAGGCGTCCGCGGACAGGTACTTCTCGTTGATCTTCAGGTTGGTCCTTCCCTTCACTGGGGATGATGGAGGCAGTGAGGGCACTGGCAATGCGGTCCCAGCAGTTCAAGACCCCGGTGAGCCCCATGGCCTGTGCCCCACACGGGTCCCACAGAATGTGCGCTGGGCATGGGGACCCCGCACTGCACCAGTGCCCGGTGGGGGACCCCCACACCCACCTCTGCAGGGGTCATTTTTCACCAGGAACTCGTCCAGTGCAATCCAGCCCCCACCGACCCGCACCATGAGGGTGCTGCGCAGGATCCGCACCATCCGCAGCTGCTGGGACTCCCCGAACTGTGGGGAAAGGGACATCAGGGCAAGGTGGGGGCTGGGGGCTTCAGCAGGGCTGGGATTCGGGGAGGGGGTGCCGGAGCAGTACTAGCACCCAGACCTGCCCATCCCTGTGGCCATTTCCATCCCTGCTGGCACCACCCTCGCATGGAGCCCAGGGCTCTGTGGGCCGTGGGGATGTTCCCCTCCCTGCCACAGGACACGGGCACTGCAGGACCTCAGCACAGGGCAGGCTGTGCACAGGTGTCACACCAAGCCAGGACCCCGGGGCCCCATTGATTGGCACTTACCCGGTACCTGTTGGCGCTGATCTGCTCCACCTGGAAGCGCTTGGCACAGTTACACTGGGCCACTTGCCTGTTCACCTGGAAGGGCATGCTCGGCTCAGCCCCAGGCGGGTTCCCAACCCTTCCAGCTCCCTCCCATCACGGCCCCCCCCCCCCCACACCTCATCCTGGATCTGGTCAGCATCAGCAGAGCGGCGCAGAGGGTCCCGGTTGGGGTGCAGAGCACTGACGAACTCATAATAGTCGATGAAGCCGTCACCATTCATGTCAAAGATGGTGGCCACAGCATTCATCTCCAGCACATTGGTGGGGAACTCTGGGGGG
Source organism: Xenops minutus (assembly GCA_035221455.1). Taxonomy (NCBI): domain Eukaryota; kingdom Metazoa; phylum Chordata; class Aves; order Passeriformes; family Furnariidae; genus Xenops; species Xenops minutus. Next base: position 7,054 of record JAWWEE010000256.1, on the reverse strand, counting down.
GTACAGGGACCCTCAGCCCCCCAGTGCCAGCCCACTCAGCCCACTCCAGCCCCCCTGGCACCCACTGGAGGCGAGGACACTCTCGATGAACTCCCGCTGGCTGATGCGCCCATCCTGGTCCCTGTCGATGCCGCGGAAAACATCCAGGACACGGGACTTCATCTGGCTGATCCACTGCATGTAGCGCTTCCTCCAGACCCCAAAGTCAAAGTGTGCGAACTCCTCCAGCTCAGGGTGGGGCACAAATGGGGATCAACACACTGGCAGGAATCCCCCAAGCCCCTCTGTGTCAGCCAAGGTGACCACGCTGTGCCCCATGCTCCAACTCAGATGCATAGCCTGGCTGCTCCCAGCCCTGGCCTTACTGAGGTTGCAAAAGGGTCTCTGCTCAGGACCCCCAGCTGTGGGGTGCATGGAGGTCCTGAGCTCCAGCAGCCATTCTGCAGTGTGAGGGTGCACCTCCCAGGCACATGGGGACCCACAGATGCAGGAATGGGGTTCTGAGACCCAGCAACCCCATCAGCACCTGACCTGGGTCCATGGGGTTCCATGGGCAGAAGGTGAGAGGAGCTGCCTGTACCCCCCAGGGCAGCAGGACCCTCAGGGCTCCCCTACCTTCTATGGGAGGAGCTGCTTGGGATCCCCAGAATGCACCTACCTCCCATGAGAGGAGCTATCCGTGCCCCCCAGGGCAGCAGGACCCCTGGGGTGCCCCTCCTTTCCACAGGAGAAGCTGTCCAGGACCCCAGAGTGCCCCTCTACCTCCCATGGAAGAAGCTGCCCAGTACCCCTGGGACCCCCTACCTCCCGCAGGCGCTGCAGGGCCGTCTCCAGCCGGTACTGCCGGTCCAGGGCCAGCAGCCAGAGCTGCTGCCAGCGGTGCAGGAGCTGGGCCATGAGGGGCGTCTGGGGCTCCAGCCCCCCGAGCGGCACCGCCGCCGCCCCCTGTGCCTTCCCACCACTGCGGCGCCCTGTGGAGATGGGCAGTGAGAGGGCAGCTGGGGGTCTGGTGAGGGTCAGCCAGGGGGCTGGGGGGCAGTGCTGGGGGCAGTGATGGAGTCCCTTACGTGTGGCGAGCCGGCGGGTGGCTGGGGGACCCAGATCCGCTGCCAGCTTCTGCTTGCAGCTCTTGGTGACCTTCTCCACATCGGGCTGCTTGCGGTTCAGCTCCTCCATGAACACCTGCCACAGAGCACCAGCACTGAGCACCTGCCACCTGGGCCAGCACAGCTCCCCACACACTGTCCCCATTGCCTCCCCTCCCAGGAGCCTCCTGAACCAGCAGCGTGTGCTGCAGACCTGGTGGGTTTGGGCTGCACAAAGTGAAAGGTGCTGTGGTGTCTCTGCTGCGTGCACGAGCAGCACCAACAGCCCAGCCCAGTGCACCCCAAAGCCCTTGGCTGGGTCAGGTGCTCGCCTGGGACCAGGCAGAGCCAGGGGATGACATGGTCCCTGGGGACAGCAGGGCATAAGACCCCTCACCGCATGCTGGGCAATGAGCTCCTCCAGCTGCTCAGCCTCCTCTGGCAGTGGCTCCTGGTCCCGCAGCCCCAGGGCCTCCTCGGCTGCTGTGATCCAGTCCATGAGCTGTGTTGTCTCCTCCCGCTCAGCTGCCAGTGTGGCCGCCTGCACCCGCAGCCTCTCGCCCTGCTGCTGTGCCCAGCTCAGCACCTGTAGGGCAGTGAGAGCTGCTGGGGCACAGGGTTGCCACCCCACTGTAGACACTGAGGTCTCCCACCCTGGCCAGATGCTGCAGGGCCATCCTTTCAGGGGTAATGAATCAGCACAGGGAGCCATGGCCACTCTGGCCATAGGGCAAGCTCATGGACAGCCACCAAAAGCCCTGGTGACCACAGGGCAGGCTTATGGACAGCCACCAAAAGCCCTGGTGACCACGGGGCAGGGACAAGGGGCAGGTCTGAGCTCCTATGGGGCAGCTGGGGCAGGGCTGGGGTCTCTGCCCCCTATGTTAAGAGGGTGCCCAGGTCTGTGCGGTGCAGGTGTGCTGCCTTCCCTTGCTATTCAGGGTGAGTGCGGTGAGTGAGGCAGGCCTGGGGCAGATCCAGAGCAGATCCTGCAGGTCTGTGTTCAATAAGGGCTTTGTGTAGGATCACCTGAACCTGCCAGACCGGTCCCAGGAGCGCCAGGAGCCTCTCGCCTGCAAACCCACAACCCAGGGTGGCTCCAAGCTGCTGCAGGAGCAGGGTTTGAGGTGGAAGTCCCCGGGACACTGCTCTCAGGTCTCCCTGCCTGGGCTGTCTGGTGGCTGCCATCACACAGGAATGAGCCACCACTTTTCCAGGGGGGACTGAGGGGGCACCAGGTGACCCCCTGTATGGCCCCAGGATAGGGGACATGGGCAAGGCCAAGATTCTCTGTGCCACCCAGGACTGAGCACCACTAAATCCCCACAACACCTTGGTTGTGGGGGCAGCACCATGGAGATCCCAGTGGTGGGAGAGGTGTGGGGCCATGCTTGCCCTGGACAGGGATGGGCACAGGGTGCCCAGCTCACCTCCTGGAAGCGGCTCTTGGCGACTGTGACCCAGGACTTGATGGTGATGACGGAGTCAGGGTGGCAGGTGGTGAGGATCTCCTCCCCCAGTGACGTGATGCACTCCAGCTCCAGCTGCTGACACTGCAGGGACTGCATCAGCTCCTGGGGGGCACAGACAGTGGTACTGCCAGATGTCAGCTCCCTGAGCCCAGTCAGACCAGCCTCCACCAAGCTGGAGGTGTTTGAAATGCCAAATCTCCCCACCCTGGGGTGTTTGGGGCCTCAAACCCTATGTTGTTGCTGTAGGGGGACCCAACATCTCACATTTCTCTGCGGCAGGACCCAACATCCCACGTCTCGCTGTGGGGAGCCCACACCCCAGCAGGGCTTGTCTGGGGCCCCCTGACCTCAGTGATGGGGTGTCCTGGGCAAGGCTGGAGCCACCCAAAGGTGAGGGCTGGCAGGGGCTGGTGGGAGCTGGCACCCACCTGCAGCTGGTTCTGGCACTCCTGCACAGCTGCCTCCTCCTCGGGGAACACACCGTACTTGAGGGTCTTCTCTGACTCAGAAAGGCGTCCCAGGAAGGAGTGCACCAGGGTGTGGAACTCCTCTGCCTGCCACAACATCAGAGACCTGCTCAGCACCCACGCTGTGGCCCCAGGTCCTGTCCCTTGAGTCTCCCAGCTGCCAAGATCCCTGGCCAGACCCTGAGTCCTGCAGCTCCTGCTCCTGTCTGCAGCTGGACAAGCTGCTGACACAGGCATTGGCACTGCACGGTGCCAAAGGAGAGTTGCTGACAGTCCCACTCAACCCTCCGAGTGGGACTGAGGGGACACCACTCACCCTGGCTCGGTGCCTGGACACAATTTCCTCTGAGCAACCCAGTGCCTCCCTGTGCCATGCAGGCCTCTACCTGAGGCAGCCTGTGCCACATAGGCACACCTGCAGCAGGTGCCTGCAGCACCCAGCCTGGCATCTGGCCATAGCACCTTGTGACACAGCCACACAGAGCCCCAGAGCCCCACACAGCACCAGCAGTGCAGCCACACCCCGAGCCTCAGCACCCCATGGAGAACCCCAAAACGCATGGCCACCTACCGAGCCTGGGAACCACAGAGAGCACCCTGGAGCACAGCCACACACCAAGCACGGGCATCCCATGGAGAACTCAAAAATGCACATCCACACGCTGCCCAGAGACCCCACAGAGCACCCTGGAGCTAAACCACCCACTGCCCGGGCACCCCACACCCCCACGGCCACTTCAGCCTTCCCACATCAGGGCACCAGCTGCAGACACTGACCCTGTTGCCTTACCTGTCCCAGCAGACCCCAACCCAGGGGTTCCCCCGCTGCCCCTCAGCCCTCACCTGCCGCAGTGCAGCCTCCAGTCGGGCTTGCTTGGAGAGGGAGAGTTTGCAGATCAGGTCCCAGCGGGTGCTGAGCTCCTCCACCTGCCGCTGCAGCCACTGAGAGTCCACGCTGCTGCTGCCACGCGTCAGGTCCCGCACCGAGCGCTTCAGAGTCTTGATGCAGCTGGCACGTTTGCCCAGCTCCTTCTGGAACACCTGGCAGGCAGGACAGGAGGGGTGGGAGGTGCCGGGGGGTCCCAGCACCCCACCTGGACCCTGTTACTGTGCAGGGTTCCCGTGCACCCCAAACCCTCACAGCAGTGAGAACAGGACTCCTCTGTACCCCAAACCCTCACAGCAGTGAGAACAGGACTCCTCTGTACCCCAAACCCTCACAGCAGTGGGTACAGGGCTCTTCTGCACCCCAAACCCTCACAGCAGTGGGGTACACAAGGGCCCCCAATGCTGACCCAGGATGGGGGGCACAAGATGGGGTCAAGCAGGGACTGCTCTGGGTGGGAAAAGCCCTGTCCTGTGCCTGGGTCCAGTCCTGTCCCAGATGGAGGGTGGGGAAGGCAGGAGCAGAGCCCAGGGCTCCCCAGGAGGAGGGGCAGAGCCCAGGGCTCCCTGAGGGCTAACACCAGGCAGGGTCCTCCCACACACCCCGACAGACTTACCTTGTGCTTGTCCATGAGGTCCCCCACCAGGTCTCGGTCCCCTCCGACAGGCACATCCTCGCTGAGCTGTGGCTCAGCACGGTACAGCCAGTCCATGAGGGCTTGCAGTGCATCTGTGAACTTGCCTGAGAAGAGCAGGTTCTCCTCCAGCTTGTGCTGCCTGCCGGGGGGGCACAGAAAATGTCACAGTGCCCAGGTGGCAGAGGTCACCCACAGAGCCAGGTACAGCCACTCCACAGAGCCAGCAGTGCCATCATGGACAGGGACAGGTCCTGGCAGTGCCATTTTGGACACAGACAGGCCTTGACAGTGCCTTTATGGGACAGGACCTGGCTGCATCCCAGTGGCAGAGCCCAGCAGTGCTGGGCATAGGGGTCCTGGAGCAGGGAGCAGGATGCTCAGGGAGGAACAGCAGTGCCATGTACCCACCTGGGACCCACACAGTGAGCAGAGAACAGACAGTGCCATCCCATTCCATCCTGTGCCATTCTCATGCCATCCCACCAGCATCCCAACACCTTGCTGCCCATCCCATGCCCATTCCAACCCATCCCGATTGGATCCCACCTGCATCCCAACCCTTTCCCCATCCCATGCCCGTTCCAACCCATCCCCACTACATCTCACTTGCATCCCAACCCCTTCCCTATTCCAAGCTATGCACATCCCATCCCCATCCCGTTCCCACCTCTCCGCTGCCCGACTGCACAGTGCATCCCAGCGCTCCTTGAGCTCCCCCAGCAGCTCCTCCAGTGGCTGCAGGTCCTGAGGGAGCCGGGCCCCCTCCCGCAGAGCCCGCCCGCTCCGCAGGGTCGCCTCGTACACCGGCCGCTTCATCCGCAGCACCTTCTGGAACGCCTGGGGGAATCCCAGAGTTGGGTGCTGAGTCCCCCAACTGGGGGAGGCACTCCCTGCTCCCCTAAGCACTGTAGGGGGGTTGGGGTCCCGACATCCCTTAGCCCCCCACTGGGTCTCCCCACTTTGCAGAATGGCCCTGGGAAGGTGTCTGACCCGCTGCTGGCACTGTTTCCCCCTAGGTGCTGCAGAACCCCCCTCTAGAGCCCCCAGCCCCCCAGCTCTGCTCCCCATAGCCCTCCTGGGACTCCCCGTGCTGGGAAGCAGGTCAGCCTCACCTTGTGCTCAGCCAGCTGGCACTTGATCTCCTCCTGGCTGGTGGGAGCATCCTGTGGCACCTCCAGGCTCTGCTCCACCTCATCCATCCAGTCCAGGAGCAGCCGCCGGGACTCACTGAACTGCAACAGAGGGGAAGGCTGTGGGGGGCTGAGGGGGACTGTGGGGGCAAAGTGGGGCCGGGGTGAGCCAGGCAGGAGCCATGGAGACACACAAGGGAGTGGCACTGCCCTGGCACCACTTCGAGGCAAACTGTGGGCCAGCATGACATGGTGACAGCGCTGGAGCCTGTTTCCAGCAGGACCCGTGTCATGGCATCATCAGTCCCAGGATGGTTTGGGTTGGAAGGACCTTAAAGCTCATCCAGTGCCATCACCTGCCATGGGCACTTTCCACTAGACCAGGTTGCCCCAAACCCCATCCAACTTGGCCTGGAACACTCCCAGAGATGGGGCAGCCACAGCTTCTCTGGGTAACCTGTGCCAGGGCATCCCCACTCTCACAGGGAAGAATTTTCTCCCTGTATTCTATTGAAACCTGCCCTCTGGCAGTGGGAAGCTACTTCCCCTTGTCCTGGCACTCTAGGCCCATGATCAAAGCAAATCAAGAGGCAGAGTTCCCCTCCCCAGCCCTCGGGGGTGGCCGGGCCATGTCCCTGGTACCTGTTTGCTGCGCTTTCGAGCCTCCTCCAGCGCCACCCCCCTCTCGGCCGCCCTCTGCAGCACCTTGCCCAGGCGCTCCCGCGCTGCCAGCACCAGGTTCTGGATGACGGCCCCATCCTGCTTACGGCTGAAATCCTTCAGGCGCGCAGCCACAGCCTCCAAGCCACTCAGCTTCTCCCCGTGGGCATTTGCCTCCTTCACCAGGGCCTGCAGCAAGGGGGCAATCGAGGGTGGGTGGTTGTGGGGCAGGTGGGGAGCCCCTGGCACAGCTGGGATGGCGCATGGAGCCCCAGGGCACAGTTCATACCAGGATGGGCACAGACCCCTGGGCATAGCTTGCACTAGGATGGGACACAGGTCCTCTGGGCACAGCTTGCACTAGGATGGGACATGGAGCCCACTGACTCCACTACTGCAGGGACAGATGTCCCACCCACAGCCCAGGGGAGATCTCCCTGAGGGTGCCACTTGGGTCCCCTCCAGACAGACCCCAGCCCTATGAACCAGCCCAGGGAAGATCTGTGTGACGCTGCCACTTCTGGTGCCACTTGGGTCCCCTCCAGGCAGACCCCAGCCCCATGAACCAGCCCAGGGAAGATCTGTGTGACGCTGCCACTTCTGGTGCCACTTGGGTCCCCTCCAGGCAGACCCCAGCCCCATGAACCAGCCCAGGGAAGATCTGTGTGACGCTGCCACTTCTGGTGCCACTTGGGTCCCCTCCAGGCAGACCCCAGC
>JAWWEE010000255.1:0-16691 GCA_035221455.1 Xenops minutus | reverse complement strand
CAGTTACAAGCTACTGTATCAGTCTCTCACAAACTCTTGCAGGTGTCTTATCTTCTGCTTCTTCTGATCTCTCTCTCGGTCCTTGCAAGTAGTTTATCTTCACAGCTCCACAGCAGCGATGGCCAAGGTCGAATTCCCATAACTCTATCAAGAAGTTCCCAGGCCTGGAAGCTACATTTTCCTACATATTATGAGATATATTTTTTAAAAAATGTTCACAATTTAATATAGAAATGCTAGTTTTAAAATGTTATATTGACATGTTGATTATACTCTATGATGTTGTGCTATGATTGAGATAGTATGTTTCTATTCCTCATTATATATAAATATGGCATTATTGTACTACAATTCCTATACAATTACATAATATAATGCAATAGTATAATTTTAATCTATGCAATATAATAATGTGATATTAGAATAAATGTTGACAGACAGTCAGGATGCTTCCTATTCCTCCTACATATAGCTAAAAGCAAGTGAGGCTAATCCATACACTGCTGTAAAGTTTTTAGTTGTACTGCACACATTAACACTGAATTTTTTGTTATTCTCATTTTAATCTCTGGTACAAACCTTTGTCAATTATGATAAGCCTGGAGCTCTTGTTGTTAAACTTTCATTGCCTTTAAATTATGCTTGTTTCATATTTTCTCATTCCTGTTAACATTTCAGTAACTGCCATAAAATAGCAGTGAATTGTCTCCCTGTCCCCAGAGAACAGGGAAGCCTAAGGCAAAGAATATTATGGGTTTGTAAAACATGGTTGCTACAGTCAGTATGTGTCTCCATATGATCAAACTTCTATTAACTGCAGACATATAGGGTCACATCACAGAACATGTAGAGTTGGAAGGGACCCATAACGATCATTGAGTCCAGCTCCTGGCCCTGCACAAGACTATCCCCAGCAGTCAGACCATGTGCCTCACACTATCATCCAAACACTTCTACAAGTCTGTCAGGCTTGGTGGTCTGAGCACTTTCCTGGGAAAGCCTGTTCCACTGCTCAACCACCCTCTGGATGAAGAACTCGTTTCTAATATCTAATCTAAACCTCCTGAGACAAAGGGACAAGACATGACTTAGAACCATATCAATCTCACAGACACAGAAGCAAATGCACAGATTTTCTGAGCTTTGCACCACTAGGTCAATAGTGTTATCAAAAAATGGAAAAAAAAATTAAATATTTCAATTAGAGTTTTGTAGCCATTCTGTAAATATCTGAATTATTGCACTTGGAAAAAAAAATGTGTTAAATCATGCTACAAAACCAAAAAAACCCCTTTGTGTATATGAGGAGCAAAGCAGAGTAATCCAAAATATCTTACAGTTATGGACAGTCCATGTTGCTGCCCTATGACATTACAATTTTAAGACAACCAGGTTAAACAAACACTTTTCCCTCAGGGATAGTTAACTTCAGAGATTCAAGAGGGACAAAAATAGTGATTTCTTAAAAAATATGAAAAGGAGAAAAACCTAGCAGATTGGCATGTGTGGGCAGAAGCCACTATCTTTACCACTCTTCCACTAACATATCAGTTTCAGGGTAACAGAAATCTTACACAATGGTATGGTTTGCTGCTTGGTGAGAGAGCTGGAAACTGCACCTTTGCTTTCTTGGGGATAATATGCATGGAACGCAACAAAGAACTCCAGAACTGTCAATTACAACAGATTTTTGAGGTCATGTTTTAGTAAAAGAGTGGCTCCAGCTTTAGGAATTGTGCTTCCACATGAAAAAAGAAAACAAAACAAAACACACAAAAAACCAAACAACCCCCCCCCTAACAAACAAACAAAAACCCAAACAAAAACACACCCAGAACTCAAAACCAAAAAATAAACAAACAAACAAACAAACAAAAAACGCAGCCAGGTGAAAAAATGTTAGTTTCATATAATGAAAAATAAAATCAAAAATCCATGACTGCTTCAACTGGGTTCTTTAAGCAGCTGAACTTTTTGCCAGCTGGCATTTTATAAAGAATAATGCATCATCTGTCTTCTATAGACAGGATTAATCTGGTATAGCCATAGAGACAGCAGGAGTAGACTTACATTTTTTGCCCTGATGTCTTAACAGAAGCACATTTCTGGACATGCAGAATCAAGTTTTAATTTGTTCAGTTGAATAATCCTGTCATGGACACATATGGTATAAATATTGTGCGATCATAGACTGAACAGCATTCTTGAGTTCATTCATGGAGTCCGTGGGGCGTAATCCTCTTTGCCATTGCTTCTTCTCCCTATTGCATATAAAGTTGCAAGAGAGATGACTAGGAATTATTGTTCTCTGTCCATCTTCCCTTTTAAAGTGACAGAAGGATTTCTCTTGGACATCTCCTCTATGGTGGTTTAGTTTTCTGGGTTTTGGTCTAGGTCTTCCCTGGTAACAGGGTTATAACTAAGGAAGTATTCCACACCATTCATTCATGTAATCAGGTGTATATAAGATGAGGAGGAAGGTTTCCTCTCTCTCTTCCTTTCAGTTGTTTGGAGGACATCAGGTCTCAGTGTGTTGGCTTAGGTCTTATCTATATGATCTGACTCCTATTTGAGAGCCTTTTCTGGAAGCTGTGCAGAGGTGGAGGAACTGCTTCTCTTGAGGGAAGTTTGGTGAGAATTTATTTTGTTAATTACTTTATTGAGCTTTTCCTTGAGATTTCAAGTGTCTATGTATCTGTTTTGTTTCTACCCATTTTTGTCCCTATTCCCTTTCCCTTTTCCCCCTTTTCCCATTTGGGGTTGTTTGGTATTCTTGTTCTGTATATACATAGCATTTAATTTTATATAACTGTAATATATGTGAATATATATATATACTTTTACTACAATTTTCTTTTGCTACTTTTTTTTTGCTCTTTTGGGAGGGGGGGCGGAATCTCTGTAGTCAACAGCTGGGTTTGGCAGGGAGCCAACCCAAACCTCCACATCCTCACATGTGTTTTATGAGAGATTAGAGGAACTTCAAGGAAGCCTATGATAAAAAAAAAAAAAAAAAAAAAAGTGCCTTAATTTGTCTGATGTTTACATCCATCACTTGAAGTACAATTCGTTTTTTTCTTGCAAGATGAGCAAATTTGGCAATACTTCACCATTACTTCATTTTTCTTTCATTCATCTGGGATGCTAGCCTCTGCTGGTCTTTCTGGTCTTTCTCTACCTGGAAGTTAAATATTACTCTAACACAGGAATCTGCCAAAGTCATCAGTTCCAAGTCTTCTCTTATACCAACAACTGTTCTCTTGATTAGAACTGAGACACTTAAAAATTGTCACTTGTGTTATAGTAAAAGGAGAATTAAAATTATTATCCTCAAAGCAGAACTAGTTATTTATGAAGAAAATGAATAATTATAGGTATCTGGTCTCTCACAATACAGAAAAAGCCATAGATAGAGTGGCATTGTAAAAAGTCACTCACACAACATTGTCTAAAACACGGCAGATGTTTCGGGTAGTTCACTCTAAGAAAAATTAGTTTATACTAGAAAAAATGGATGCAAGGATTACCAGAATAATGAGATGAGATGTTAATAGATCTTCAACTATTTATGAGATATAACTGCAATCTCTACATCTACAAATGATGGAAGATATCTATCCAAACGAAGAACAATCTTGACACATGAGTAAATTGATATAAACTGCACATGAATACAGTCGGACTGGAAAGGCCATTTTCCATCTATCATGCAGTGATATTCTATAGCAGCTTCATACTCAGTGAAGTATGAGCAAAAAAATATTGCTACATTCAAGAAAATATCTGATATATCATGAAAATAATTACATACTGTGATTGTTTTCAAGAGCGTGGAACTAACTCAGGGGTTCAAAAGTATTATTAGTACCATATTTACAGACAAAGTAATTACGAAAATAGTCTCTCTCAAGCACCTGGTTGAAAAGAGAATTCTGAAAATCTTCAGTGAATCATGGGAACATCTGCGAACTAAAACGTTTATCTAGCTAGATAGAGTGGAAGTGGCATTTGTACATGTACATGTGTGTATATGTATCTAATACAAGCAATACAGCATGCTTGAAATATCTTTGTGAGAGAAGTAATTCAAAATAAACTCTCAAAACTTTTGAAATTTTGATTAGCTCTAATATGATGACCTTTGTTTCATGTTAATTCTCAAGTAAGCTAAGACAATGAGAAATTAGGTTTCTTAAATAGAGCTTAGTGTAAATAAATGAGACAATAACAAGATCCTTAAGGAGTTCCATACGTAAGAAAAGGCTTATGAAAGAAACTGTTAAATATGGGTAGAAATATTTATTTGCATATGTGTGCAGTCTGTCAGTTTTCAGCTTTGTAGGTTAAAATTTCAAACTTAGGCATAAAAAAGAGGATAACTATACAAAAAATTATTTCTATAGGAGTTACAGATTATTGCTGTTGATAAATATGTGTAATTTAAAAAAGGTATCTATTTAAAGGATTTGCATCTTTCTGCAGTATATTCAACATACAATATCGTATTAGGAGTATTGTAGAAGACACTGTATTTGAAGAATTAGTGATCTCAGACAAGCCATGTCTCTGACGGACATGAAGAGACAACACTGCTAAGTGTCAAGACAAGAAATATAGTTTTGTTTGTTATACTACTTAAATGGCACCATGGGAGACTGAACAACTCCATGGGTGAGAATTCTGCATAGTATGCTTTGTCTGTCCACCAGACATATGCTGAAAGCTGCATGAAAGTGAAGTTCCCAACTTCTGGAGGGATGTAAGGTTTACTCACCATCTATATTTCTCTTCCTATTTATATCTTATTATTATTATTAAAGAAATTTTATTACACTGTTTTGCCTTCTTTATTAAGATTCAGAGAGAAACCTGCACACTCTCCAGTGTAATCCAGATATCTTTTATTGCTACAGAAATTTCTCTTACATTAACATAAACTACTTTTTTTTTTAATATACATATATTTGTATTTTACCTTCTTGCTTGTGCAAATTGAAACATAGATTTTAAAATGTCATCTCTAAGCAGAACAATCAAACAATCGACTTTCACATGATATGCAAAATCAATCTTGGGTTCCATAATATATCCGGACACTTAACATGGCTTAGCAAATTATGTTTGACTGATTAGGTGGCCTTCTGCAATGGAGGGACGACTGCAGTGGCCAAGGGAAGCCTTGTAGAACATTGGACGTTTGTAAGGCCTTTGATCTGGTCCCCCACAACACTTCACCTGCTAAATTGGAGAGATATGGATTTAATGGATGGAATATTAGATTGATAATGAAGTGGCTGGATAGTCCCATCCAAAATCTTAGTCAATGGCTCAACATCCAGCTAGAAAACAGTAAAAAATGGGGAACCAGGAACTGCATACTTCATACTGGAACCAAGAAAATGCAATATCTTATTCAATGACATAGTGGGATTGTGCATGCCCTCAGCAACTTTGCAAATGATACCAAATCTAGAGGTGCAGTTGATTCACTAGAGAGAGGGACCTTGATATGTTCTTGGAGTGTGTGCCCAGGTGAATCTCATGAAGTTTAACTCCGTTAAGTATAATATCCCACACCTGGGTTGGGGTAATCCTTGTTATCAGTACAGACCAGGGATTGAATTAATTGAGAGCAGCCAGGCAGAGAATGATTTGGAGATACTGGTGAGAGAAAAATGAATATGAGCCATCAGTGTGTGCTTGCAGCTTAAAAAGACAAAGGTATCTCAGGCTTCATCAAAAGAACCAGGGCCTGCAAGTAAAAGAAGGTGATTCTGTATTTCTCTACTTCATCCTTGTGAGACCCCACTTGGAGTACTGCTTCCAGCTCTGCAGTCCTCAGCACAAGAACATAGAAATGTTGGAACAGGTCAATAGGAGGGCCACAGAAATGGTCAGAGGTCTGGAATGTTTCTCCTATGAAGACAGGCTGAAAAGGTTGGGAGAGGTGAGACCTAGAGAGACCAGATTGTGGGCTTTCAAAATAAAAAAGCAGCTTACAAGAAATATGGAAAATGAAGTTTTAGCAGGATCTTTGTGACAGGATTAGAGGCAATGAATTTAAGTTGAAAGACAGTAAGTTTAGACTGCATAAAAATTAAATAAAAAAAAAATAAGGTGAAGGTTGTAAGACACTGGAACACATTGCCCTGTGAACTTGTGGACATTATTGACAGTGGTGAGAGTCAAATTGGATCAGATTTTGAGCAACCTAATCTAGTGAATGGTATGTCCCTGCCCACTATGTGAGGTTTGAAACTAGATGATCTTTAAAGGTGCCTTCCAACCCAAACTATTGTGCTTCTATGTTCCTGTGAGTTATAAATATTTCTCTATATATGCACACTTATTTATGTTCACTATATTCTACAAAATCCATTTCATAAGGAACAGTTTTTGCCTAATTCAGTATTCTTGGTTTATTTACTTTTTTCACCTAGTCTTTTCTTTGGAGTATAAAATTAAATGGAATTACTATCTTTTGGTGTTATAATGCCAAAAAGGCTCAAACCATAGTGACACTGAAGTGTAAATGCATGACCTCTGCAATTTAAGTAATTAATTAGTTCTAAGTATGAAAATCAAGTTAATCCTATAGTTATAACTGGTCTTCAGCTGTGTATCAGGGCTATGTCTGTGTGCACATCCCAAGTATTTCCGTCGTTAATTCTCCAGGCAGTCTAGAAGCTTTTCAGCCAGTGATCTAAAGAAATGATGGCTGGCTTCATAGAGGATCTGCCTTGAAACTCAGTGACTGACTGGACCTACAGTATGAAATATTTCACTGACTTTTGAAGAACCTTTCCCCCCAAAAAAAGGGGGAATGGGGAACGGGACCCCATGGGCCTGCTGTTCATGTTAGATATAATGCTTGTTAAAAGTCCTTCCACAGGAAAATGAAACAAAGCTGTGATTTTGAGATTTATACCAGACTATGGTCAAGTATAAGTCATGCATCTGTTTACAAAAATTATGATATATATATATATATGTAGATCACATATAATAAAAAAACAATTCTGCTATATCCTTCCTTTAAGAAATCTTTGCAAAACTATTGGATTTTAATAGCAAGATTTTCTTGTAACCTCATTGAGACAAAAGTTTATTTTGAACAGTCAACATAATTTCAGATTTATGAAAAACTTGTAATCTCACCAGCAATTATGTTTTCTCTACAGCGTTTAAATATTTCTCACTTTTATCTAGGAATTCCCTTTCTACGTCAAGGGAATAGTATTCTATAGAACTGGTCATTCATATGAATCATCTGTCTTCTGTACTGCTGGAGCAATGCAAAAGGATGAATTAATTAGTCCTGAAGCTTACTGCCTATTTGGAGCAGGAGAGGTTAGGATCTATGCTCTGAGGTATTGTTATAGTGACAGACTCAAGTGTAGTGCTTTGTTTTTACTTGCTACCTGTCTGAACAGGACACAAATGAGCCTTCAAACCCATGAGACATCTCCTACGACAGTTATTGTTTACTATATATAAGTATGGTATTCGGAGCTATAGCAGCTTTACTTTTTTTTTTTTTTTTTTTTGGTCAGAATTCTCAATTCAATATAATGCAAAACTATTTTATTTAAATCTCTTGTTTACCACAGTTTTTTGAATACAATAATAAACTGAGATTCAAGCATGAATATAGCTTAATCATTGTAAGTATATAGACTTGTGGCATGAAAATACTCACCATAGAAACATGTAGCTTCTATATGCTCCTTTCTAGTCATGCTGTATACCCTCACTTTGAGAAGATGTTTAACACAGTCTCCAATGGTCTCCTTGTCTGCAAATTGGAGATATATGGGCTGGATAAGTGAATGAAAAGCAGTTGTATTGCTGGGCTCAAACAATCAGAGGTTTAAAGTCCAGCAAATGATGAGGAACTAGACTTTCAGGGTGCAGTGGTGGGAACAGTATTATCTTCATTAACAACCTAGGCAGTGGGATGCAGTACATTATCAGCAAGTTTGTGAACAAGAGACAGACAAGACAGAGACAGATTCTTAACAGAAGTTCAGTAAGGAACAATGGACAATGAACAATGGACACAGGCAGGAACATGGAGCATGTGTTACTATAATGGTTATCAAACACTAGGACATGACACTCTGCAAATTCAGGAGATATCTGTCCTTTAAGGTGCTCAGGACTGTACTGGACATGGGCTTGAGCAACCTGACATGATTAGACCTGCTTTGAGTAGGTTTGGACTAGAGATCTCCACAGGTACTTTCTTATTGTGATGAACACACAGCACTCTGTAGTTGCAGAGGTATGCCCCCAAAGCTCTGAGCATGGGTCTTCCGAGAAGGACCTGCCATGAACACTCCTCTTGTCCAAGCACACACCACAGGATGCTGTCCCTGTCAGTGACAACCATGCCCCCTGGGCCACAGTAGACTGGCATTGTTAGCTTGGGGACCTCAGGACATGGATAGGTCACACCAGGAAGGAGGGACTGGTATTAGGCACTTTTCCTGTATAACAAATCTAATGTTAGTACTAATGATATATTCCATATAAATTTGGCATGTGAATATTAGTACTACTGTAACAGTACTAATGTGTACTCTATTTTTTTTGTGGGGATTGTTAAGACTTTAACTGGGCTAGCCAGATATTCTGATTTCTAGGCAAAAGATGTGCTTCATTTTTGACAATAACAAGATTTTAACAATAGAAGTCTTTTTAGTTCCCTCTATATTATATATGTAAGAAGAAGGTAGTTCTACAATGAATGTCTTATTTTTGCCAGAGTTACAGTAATACAGTTCAACTTCAGTCATGGATTACTCAGGAGACTTCTTTATGGAAGCTAAAATTATGTACTGACCTGCTAGCACTTCATTTTATCTGGTGGTGCTGATATTCACAATTGTCACGAAATGGGAGTAGACCTCTAGAAGCATCTTGAATTCTCAGATAATGAAGCAGTCCATGCCGTAATCACAGTTAATAGAAGCAGAATGGTTTCCAAACACTGTGAAAGAGTTTTAGAAAGTAGCGGGAACTCTTTATGCAGTAATACAGAAGCTACTATTGGAATAATAAATTCACTTCTTAAAAGAGCATTAAAAAGTATTATGATAACATTCTGAATTCTAGGAAGTTCATAGAGGAGAAACTTATGAAACTTCTTAAACCATGGCTTATTAAAAATTGAGCATATCATAAAAAAATAAATCTGCAAATAGGTGTTAGCTCAAATTTGTTATTAGTGGTTGAAAAGAAAAGGAAAAATAAAATGTGATAGATAATAACTTATTGTAGTGAGGATCATTAAATGTTTTTCTAAGGATATCATATGTTGGGAATTCCCTCTATATGGAGTCCCAATATCCAGGCCTGGATTATTCTGAAAATTGCACAATAGCTTAGATAGAAGTTTTAGGCTTGACAAAGGGAATTTTCTGGAAGAGACTCTTTCTTTTCTGTCATTCATGTAGAGGGAGAGAGCACTCAGAGTGGTTCCCATTATTTTAAGAAGTTTTACATGTGGAGGAATCTTACCGATTTCAAACATTCAAGTTTAATCAAGTTATTTGATGTCAACTAAAAAAAGTATTTCAATGTGAAATAGCATTCATTTTCAAAATAATTATTTGTCATATTTACATTTACTTTCCTAAGTGTTCTCTTTCAAAAATGTACATTTGACATATTTTTCTGATAACTAAAGATACTAACTTTTGTCTTTTAATGAGATATCCCCAGACTAAATAGCTGCATGTACAATGTTAGACATACACTAACCAGTAGATGCAATAAGCAAAATGTGCTATTTTTATAAAGTGATATGTTACACTTTTTTTTTATTCTCTTGATTGTCTTTCTCTAGTTGCTTGAAAAATCAATCAAAAAAAGCCCCAAACAAATAAACTAAATACCCTAGTAAAAATCTTATAGCTAAGTACTGCTTTTTGTTACAGTAAACACTGACAGTTGCCATGAATTGTACAGATATTCTGCAACTGAAATGCAGTAAAATAGAGCAATTAGTCTTTGACTATTCAAATATCACACAAGGACATGTATTGCTGCATTGTACTAGCCATGAAAATCCCTGCAAAACCAGAGTGCATAAAATGCTATCTACATTTACATAGTTCTTTTTGGAATACAATATAATGTGAATGCACACATTTACCAACTGTAGCATAATGAGTGTTTAAAAAAGTTAACAGAGCCATTTATGGAATTGCCAAGAATTATACAAGTATTTAATGTGTCATTGTATATTGCTCTGTGTGAAGAAACACAAGTTTAAGTTGCCTGTATCTTAAGTGATTTTGTCTAATCATTTTGCTCACCCCTTAAAGATTTCTTGCTATCAGAACTTCTTATTCACTTCTTCATATTGACCTTTGACTTATTTTATTGCTTGGGGTTTTTTTATCAGAGAATTCATCATTTACCCTAGTGCATAGGGAATGAGTATTATTCAGGACTGTTTCAGTGGGAAGAAAACATCATTGTGAAAGTTCAATTAAAAATGTTTCACTTTATCAAAACTATTTTAATGGTTTTCAGTTATTCATACATAAATCATCCATCAAACCCCCCCCCCAAAAAAAGAAAAAACCAAACAAACAAACAAAAAACCCCACCCACCCTAAACTGCATTGATTTTGATTTTTTTAAAGTTCTATTTATTTCTTTTCACACTGTCTTTCAAGAGGCTGTAGTGCTTCTTCATTAAAAACTCTGACAGGTGTTAGAAAAAGAAGTCTCTAAAGTAACCACACATTCTTCCAGGAAGGCAAAAGAACCACTAAACTCAGAGGTTTCAAAAATAGGGATATTATTTTAATCATTAGTCTCATAATATATTTCTTCATATAAATCTATATATGCTGAGCAGGGAGTGCTAGGAAGGTCTGCGGCTCTGCCCCAGTCACAGACTTTTTGAAGCCTCTATTGTAGGTTGTGGCGGAGGACGTGCAGTATCAGAAATGGGAAAAATCATATCAGAGATGGGTCTCTGAAGAAAATGAAGAAACCAGCCAAAAAACCTTAAAAACTGAAGCTTTTACTATGTTGTAAAATGGATTCCTTGTCTTTTTTACTTAGTCATCTTTCTTCCCAAGACCTCTTGAAACACCTCTTATCTATATAGCTAAGCACCAAGGAATTCGTCCTTGAAGTTGCCTAAGTTTCCCTATTGGCCCTTAGTTAACCCTTTCTCACTGGTCATTTATCCCTTGATTTCTATTGGTAGTAATTTGGATTCCTCTAAAACCTATATATATAACCCCAGCCATGTTAATAAACTCTCTCTTTGCTTCCCCTCCTGTGGACTCCGTGTGTCTCTCTGGGGCCTCTTGGGGACCGTGAGCAGGGAGGGGCGAAAAGAGCAAGCATCTCCCTTCAGCTGTTGCAGTAGGTGTCAAGTTTTATCATCACTCCCAACAGATTGGATTTATAAAGGCTGTAATAAGGGGCTTGATTTATGAGCTGAGAGAGCAATGTGTGCATAAGCACACATTGGTAAAGCTGAACATTGTTATCTAAAATTGTGATCCTGATAGTGCACAAATTCCCTAGCTGCTTGCATATTTACAGTACAGCCCATTATAGTCCCATTTGTTGCTTATTAGAATATTAACATAACTGTGACTGTATCATGCACTGGTCCTTGGCATTTCACTACCAAACTCATCTGTGGGATCCAATCCAGAAGAAAACCTGGAAAGCACATGGATTCACCAGAGAAATTCTATTTATGAAAATACACTTTTTCCTGTCTTTTATGCTTACTTCCTGTATGCAGAAGTAAAATGTTTAAAATGCTTGAGATAAAGAAGACATGGTTCAAAGATCTTGCTGCTGAACTGAATCTACTTCAAGGATTCTCCTGCATATGTAGGTTCTAGATTAAGTATTTAGTTTGGTGATATGTGTAGTGAATAACCTTCAGCTATCTTCATCTTAAGCACTCAGTAAATCATTCCTTTGGTTAGTTTATCCAAATGAAAAAGCATTTATTTCTTTCCCCCCCAACTTCTTCTATTCAAAGAAATCTACAGAAATTATAAATGTAGTTATACACTATTCTTGATCTGTGGTATTTTTGCTTTTGTGTTACATAATATTACAATGGCACTTTTTTTTCAACATTTACAAGTAAGGTTTGAATACATATATAGTGGGGGAAACAGTTAATACTTATGCATGATAAAATGTCTTGTTTACTATCCGCTTTTTTCTTTTCTATTTTTTCTAAACAGAGGAATTGCATTTTCCCCCAGTGTTCCTCTTTACTCTCCTTGAAAGTTTTGAATTATAAAGAATATTCAGAATATTTACCTGAAATATGAAAGTATGAGACATTAAAAATTTAGTAGTAATCAGATCCACTGGACTTCCTATGCAGAGGATAAAAAAGATGTGTATTATTAAGATATTAAAATATGTGTAATTTTAAAATTATAATTGTTTGTGCTTCTGGACTTAAAGAAAAACATAAAAGTCAAGGAAACAACTTACTGGGTGAAGAAAACTGGCAGAAAGGGAGAGGGCATGTTTATGTACACAATTCAAGCCTCCAGATGTACAGCAGACATAAGTGGGGTGGCTAGCTGTTTCCACTCCTCTCTGCCTCTCAATTTCAGCCTATGCCTGTCCCATTTGTGGATGATTTCCTCTGCTTTTTTTGCTGTGCATTGATTTTTAAATACTAATATCATAAATTTCAGTCAGTTTGTCCTTTTTCCTGCTTGTATGTCAGACTATTTCACAGTGTATGAACAACATCTCCAAGTAAAATTTGTGGTGTTTGTCAGCCTGCCTATTTGAAGCCTGTTTTCACTACATTTGGTGCCTTGCCCATTTTGAAAGCTAAGACAGGGAATTATCTCTATGTTATTTTAATGACCTTGAAAATGTCTTATACTCAGTTGCACTCTTTCTAATGACCTGTATTCAGCAATGATAACAGCACCTTACTATAACATACATTGGCCTGCTGCCAGAACTGGAGGGAAAAAGGTACAATGCGTGTCAATTGTGATTTTCTCTGCATTTCGCTGATGAGGCAACTGGAATCAATCCACTGAGATTCTCTTTTTCGAATTTTTCTTTATTCTTTAATTCATGTCTCCCTCGGTGTAAGTTTTCAATGTTATCCAGCTGGCTGGCTTTTTTCTACAGTACTTTTCTGTTTTGTAGAATATTCCAGGTATCTTTTACTTTTTCCCCCCATTACAAAAATGTGTGAAAAATGTGTTTCTTCTGCATTATTTTGCGACTACTTTGGAGATAAAGCCTGCCTGTCTACCCAACCACCACCATGACCTTTTAACTTGGCAATTACCTTGACATGTAATTTTTTAAATAAATGTAAGTAGTTTGGGAGTTTGTTTGTTTGGTTTTTGTTTGTTTGAGATTTTTTTAATTGTTGTAAGGCTTAGGAAACAAATTCTTTTCTCCATTCACAGTAGCTTTGATTCTACAACAACAGTGTTCATTTGAAAATCAAGAAGTTTTTCTTTTAAAAAGAATATATCTATAAAAGGTGGACAAAGTTAAGATCTGCCTCCTGTTTTTGGCATGTATGAAAGTAAAGCATAGAGATATCATTCAGCTTTAAACATCTTGGAATAATTAAGTAAACAGCCAAAACATTTCCAAATCTTGGAGATGACCAAGTTAAAGAAAAAAAAAAATTACAACAGAGAAGATAAAATTGATCACCAGTAAAATTTAGCCTTTAGAGGTTGTTGGCACATCAGTCACTTTAATTTTTTTCTTCTAGTTTGAATAACAGACATAATA
This sequence comes from Xenops minutus, assembly GCA_035221455.1. Classification (NCBI taxonomy): domain Eukaryota; kingdom Metazoa; phylum Chordata; class Aves; order Passeriformes; family Furnariidae; genus Xenops; species Xenops minutus. The sequence goes on along the minus strand of JAWWEE010000255.1, from coordinate 2,906 downwards.
AGAAAAAGGGGTTTTTTAGGTTTATTTCTTCAGAACTTCAAGTATACTGGTGAAGGATCTGGGGTTGTTGGGACTGGAGAAAAGATTCTGGGAGAACTTGCCACTTGTATCTGTTGTGGCAACATGGGAGTTGGCCTATTCTGCCAGGCAGCTAGAGACAGGATGAGAGAACATAGTCTCAAGCTGCACCAGTGAAGTTCAGGCTGGACATCAAGAGGAATTTCTGGACAGAAAGGACTGTTAAGCGTTGGAATGGGCTACCCAGGGAGGTACTGGTGTCACCATCCATTCCTAGAGGTTTCAAGAAAAAACTGAATTGTGGCACTCAGTGACATGGTCTAGTTGACAAGATAGTGATTGGTCAAAGATTGGACACGATGCTCTTGGAGGTCTTTTCCATCCTAAATCATTCTGTGATTCTGTTGCTGTTGTTTTTTTGTTTGTTTTTTTTTGTTTGTTTGTTTTTTTTCCAAATAGTGCTTCTATTCTGTCTCTTATGAGTGATTTGATTTTTTCAGTGACTTGTCAAATTTGCTTTTTTGCTGTGATAGTATCTTTTTATAACATTTATTGATAAATACAATTCCCTTTTCTATGCAGCACAGTTGCTATGATGTCTGAATGGTTATAGGTTGCAAAATCTAGCTTGAAAAGGATGATTATGAAAATTCTATGGATACTGGTCTTGATGGCTGGACTTATGCAGCTAAAACCTTTTAACTAACCAAGGAAAAATGCATTTATTGAGAAGCAAGGATAAAACATTGCTTTCTGAGGAACTACTGTTTTTTTCAAATATAAAGTGAATTACTGATACTGGGTATGAATCTACTAAACTGCCCTAAGTAATTTGTGAAAGAACTATATGAAAACCATGGATATATATTCACATACACGGAGCTCGACTGAAAAAAAAAAAAATATTGTTAGGGGTGAAAGGTACCCAAAGGCACTGCTTCAGTGAGATATTAACTAAAGCTGTCCATGCCAAAACTCTCCACTGGAAAAACAAATAAAGCACAAAAAATTACTATGGAGAGGCTCACCAAAAACCTTAATATATATCTATGTACAGGAAATTAAAAACAAACAAAAAAAAGTGCCATTTAATTCTTAACATATTTATATTCTTTTAACACGTTTGGGATGTGAGAGCAAACTGTAATAGTAAACCAGTCAAAACTAACCAGTTTGCTTTTCCTGTGTGATGCGACCAGTAAGACTGCTGTCAGCATATGGCTACCATCTGAGATAGAAATAAAACAAAAAATTACAAAACAAACAGCCCCTTGGTGGGAATAAATGTACAGACAACCAACATCTTGAAGAAGGCTGAATCTGAGGTTGAGCTGCTGTGCATGATGGCCAGGCTACCAGCCAAATCAGACATGCTGACATGTTGGAGAGAATGTGCTTTTTCATCAAATCCATGGTACTTGACTGTCACAGCTGGACTGCAGTGTTTTGTGTGAGTTTGTATTCTGTGCAGAAAATGGATTTACTGTAGGATAGAAATCATGGGATAGAAACTATAATCTACCCACTATACTCATGTTTCATGATTAAAAAAATATAAAAAATCATAGAATCATAAAATCATTTAGGCTGGAAAGGCCCTTGAAGATCGAGTCCAACTGCTAACCTGACACTGCCAAGTCTACCACTGACCTTATGTCCCTAACTGCTACTGCTACAGGTCTTTTAAATAACATCAGGAATGATGATTCAGCCACTTCCCTGGGCAGCCTGTTCCAATGCTTGAGACCCGTTTTGTAAAACATTTTTCTTAATATCCAAAATAAAATCTTATGCAATTGAGTGCTGGGATTCTGTCATTGTGCCCACCTCAACCCTAAATTTCTCCATGACACCTTTGCTTCATGACTTTCTAGTTAAGAAACAAGGAGCATGTGAGCAGAACAGTTTGCAGTGACGTAGCACTGTAATACAGCATTGCCACTGCCAATGCTGGAAGTCTGCAAGGCCTCAGGGCTTGGGCTTATCAGGCCTGATCTGTCTGAACTTTTGTTAACCTGTCTGCAAATTTGTTTTGCTTGATTTAGCAGTTACAGCAATTCCATACTGATCAGGCAACTACTGCTAATTTGTTCTACTTTTAGACCAGTACAACCATAGTTGTGAGAAGTAGTTATTCTGCACAGAATGAGATAAATACAGCTCTAACACAATACCACGACATTTAGAAATGCAGATATGGTAGGACAGCGGAGACCTGGAGAAGTGAGGACCCAGGACTTGGTGCAGGGGAGCTCAGGCACAGGGGATGGTAAGAGACAGAGAACAGACAGGGCACTGGAGACGCCACAGCCATGAACAATTCACCCATGGTCAGTTAAAGAAATTCCGACAGGGAGATAGGCATTGCTTTTAGGAGTAATAAGGACAAAAAATCCCAAAAACATATCTAATGCAATGTAAATGGCAGCATACATAGTGAATTTGGATGTAACATGGAACTGCAGATCAATAAGGAAAGAGAAAGGCTGTATGTCAGTAAATGTGTCAACATTACCCCAGCTGGTTCCTTAGAGAGAGGAAGGGAGACTCATCTACCTGAACATCATATTCCTTCCTGTAAAGGACTCCAGAGGTCCACAATTGACTTCCAACCTCCTCGACTGCAACACAGCTATGCCAGTCTCTTGTCTTGTTTTCCTAAATGAAAGAATTCGGGTATTTTATTTTATGCGCCTTTTACGTGGTTTGGGAGGAAAGAAAAAAAAGTCAATTTTAAGCCTGTAAGAATAGTTTAATCAGTAACTAACACCAATAAATGTTCAGCAAAAAATTTCCTTCTGAGATCTACATAGATGTGCTGGTTTGAAGATAAACCAGCAGAAGAAATGGACCCACTACCAGAGAGATTATGAGTCAGAGTTACAATT
>JAWWEE010000254.1:0-16715 GCA_035221455.1 Xenops minutus | reverse complement strand
GACAACCATGCTTAGAAAAGGTTCTCATAACTCTTTCCTAATCAATCAAGAGCCAGTAGAGGAAATGAAAAGCTGAGCCTCTCTTTTGAGGCAATGAGATCTGACACATGACAGGGGATGATTTGCTATTTCAGATTACAAATTCTATAACCCAGGTCTTTACTTTGTACCTTGACATTGACTGTGAAAACAGAGCGAGAAACGATCCAGAACCGAAGCCTGGAGAGGGCTGGATTTGTTCCAGTGTGTGTAAATCACATCCCCCAGCTCAGGACCATCCCACTGCACCCTGGTGAAGCCCCTGGGCACAGCCAGGAGCACACCAGGCATCTCCAGGGCTCAGGGTCACCCAAATCCCCATCCAGGAGCACAACAGGCATCTCCAGGGCTCGGGGTCACCAAAATCCCCATCCAGGAGCACAACAGGCATCTCCAGGGCTCAGGGTCACCCAAATCCCCACCCAGGAGTACAACAGGCATCTCCAGGGCTCAGGGTCACCCAAATCCCCACCCAGGAGCACAACAGGCATCTCCAGGGCTCAGGGTCACCCAAATCCCCATCCAGGAGGACAACAGGCATCTCCAGGGCTCGGGGTCACCCAAATCCCAACCACTTTCGGGATGTGCTGAACCCTTTTTGTAGAGCTAAAAGAATCTCCTAATTGTGGTAGATTCATGGGGTGTTTGTGCATCAAAACTTCTTTGCTCAGGGTCACATCAGAAAGCTGCAGGAGGGCTGGGGGCAGAGGCCAAGGTTTTGGGGACAGCCTTGTGTACAAGACTGATGCTAATCATGTGCTTCCCAAGGAGTGTGTCACCCTTTTGTTCAGTACCAGAAGTATCACTGAAACAAGCATGGTACAATAAACCCTGTGATGATTTTTTTCTTTATTCTTCTTTCGTTTTTTAATATTGATGTGAGGCTCACACCTCCCACGTCACCCTCTGAAACCAGCTCTGATTCATACCTCAGCTTTGATAAGGAACAAATGATGCAGCTTTTAGACGTTCTCAGTGCTAGAGATGAAGTCCCTGGGCAGTGTAAATCACCAGAGCCCTCAGGACCTCTGGGGAGGGAGGATCTGATCCTGGGGCATTCCACATCCTCTCCAGGGTTACTGCATGCATTTTCACCCAGAGAAGTGTCCCCTACACATCAGGCTTTACATCAGGCACAAAGGAGAGCAGGAAAGCCTTCAAAACCTTCTAAGTGAAGCCCTTGAGACAGTTGAGTTCTGGAGTAACAAGGTCTAGAGTAAAAAGGAAATTAAAAAATCCAAGCCACCCATATTTGTCTGCACTTAGAGAGATGGGAGATTCCCATGACCAAGCACATGTGTTTTCTAACACACATCAAGTACTAGAACAGCCTTTTCCAGGATTTTTTTGTACTTTATGCTCCTTAAGAGATCATCTGGTCTATTCCAAAGCTCCAAGATGTGACTGACTTACAAAACAAAAGAAAGCCAAACCACCTCAGCACTTGTTAAATACTTAAGCTGTTTGTAGAGATCTCATCCCCTGCTCTCAGAGCCAGCAAGAAGACCAAGAGCAGTGATGATCCCACCAGCCCAGGATTCCATGCCTGCCTGCCAAGGCAGCCTGGAGCCACAGGCAGCTCACCATGTACCCAGTGCTCTGAAATCCCTGCCACTGCAGGTGCTCAAACCATGCCCGTGGATCTCACCAGCCTCCCTCAGATGGTTTGGGGTGAGCTGGCCCTGGGAGCAGCCACACAGCCTGTCCCCTTCCACATGTCCCAGAGGGACATGAAGCAGCTGCTGTTCAGGGCTGACAGGAGAAGGGCTCCTCTGTAACCTCCCCACCTACAGGAACATCAGCCTGGACCAGCACAGGGCAAACCACCCCTCTGAGCGACCTGTTGGGAAATCACGCCCAGAACCACCCCCAAAATAAACCCAGCAGTGACAGGAATCAAGCCCAGATCTCAAATGATTCATGAGGAGGAAGCAGGATTAAGAATCTCAGTGAATGCTACGCACAGAAGTCGCATGACTGGCCCTGGGAGAGGGGAAATTGAGCCAGCAGGGAAGCCTGGGGTTCTCAGCAAGGAAAGCAAAGCAGCACAAACACTTGTCCCATGTTCCCTGTGGAGTCCCCAAGAGGCTTCTGTCCCCTGGCCTGCAGACAAGCCAGGGACAGGTTGCCCCAAAGACTTTAGTCCCTCTTGGGCGAGTTTGCCAAAGCAAAGTATGATTTTCAGGGGTCCTTCCAACCATGATTTTAGTGGCCTCCCTTTCTCTGACAGAAGCAAAACTAAAGCCCAAGGAAGGTGTGTAGCCCAGACTCAGAGGTGCTTCTCATGACCTATATTTGCTGTTCGTAGAACTGGGTTTCATTCAAAATTCCTCTTCCTGCTGACATGAGTTCAGATTGCACCCCTTTTCTGAGAATGTCTCTTTTCCACACCGAGGTGAGTCCTAGAAAGGCACCTGAGAGCTCACACTCTGCCTGCTCAGTCCATACAGTGGGAGAAACCCATGTCAACCAGGAATAGGAATGGTTGGAAAAGCCACCCTGAGCCAAGCCCTGGGCCCAGCTCAGCAAACCAGAGACTTCAACACCTCCTTTCACGCTCAGATATCAGCCCAGGCTCGCCAAAACCCAACAACCAGCATTTTGAAAAGATAAGGGCTTGAATCAGGCACTAGGTATTCTACTATCAGGGCAGATCTTCTGCCACAAACCACTCTCAGGCTGCTTGCACCTGATTCATTTAGAACATGAACCCTGATGCTGTTAGCGAGGCAGAAGCTCAAACCCTCTCTGAGTCACAAGGAAAGTCAAGTCCCCATTGCCTGGCACCTTCTGGAACGGGTTCATGCTGAGAGCACTCTCTGAGCACATTTGCCCCCAGAGTTTCGAGGAGAAACAGGACTCAGCAGCTTTGGCAGCATCTTCATGCCTGTCTTACCCTGAAACCCATGAGGTGGAACTGCAGAGGAGTGGGCAGAGAGCTACAGAGAACAATAGCCCTGTGCTGAGCTGTGAGTGTACACAGAAGTTCCCATTGCTTCATTCAGCATTGACTTTGCTGTGGTCTCCCTCAAAGAGCTGGGAAACCCCCCAGCTGGGGTGCAGTTGGTTCTGAAAGCTCAGGACGTTTACTTTTCCCAGGACACAAGAGGCATGAGAGGTGAGACAGCTCTCTCTACCTGCAGGACCACCCCCAGCTCATCCCTCCAGCCAGGATTTAATTCTCTGCTTAGTCTAGGGGAAAGGACTCAGTTAGGAAGAGAGGGATTAGAAAAACCTTTATACTATACTCACTATCCTCCATACACCCTTCAGTTTTGGGGTTACTGTGACAGTATTTTGACCAAAAAACCAAAGAGTTGGCATTAAAAAGAAGACACAAGAGCAAGCTCAGTCACATATTTCTCTTCCCTTGTATAGTTAGAGAGAAAGGGGCTTCATATCATGAAGGCAACCAGCATTTTTGTGTTTAAATCAGTCCCTCCTTTGAGCAGAACCCCTGTCGGGGTGCAGGGAGATGTGATCTGCACTTTCTGCACCTCAGTGGAAAGATTTCAGCAGGCACACTCAGAAAGACACTCAGACACGTGCCAGCCTTTGGAGGCAGAGGTGCATCTCAACATCTGAATGCTCTGGCTGGTCCTCAAAGGCAGCCAAGTCCCTGTGCACTGACTGCACTGATTTGGGGTCCAGCACAACCCAGCAAGAGCCATGTCAGCCCCTGACTGACAGCTGTCCTTGTCCTGCAACTCCATCACAAAAGGGGCAAGGAAGCACAAGCAAAGGCTGTGATTTCGGTAAAATCAAAAGCTGTGCATTTTTGCAGTCAGTATTTACACCCAAATTTGGTTTTAAGAGATTTGGATTAGTTGGGTGAAACTGCCACCTGCTGGTCCCCACCCTGACACTGTGCTGCTGTGAATTAACCAGCAAACCCACGAAAAATGCTGAAAAAGAATAATTCAGAGGCACCATCATCTCCCCTCAATGCTGTATTTTCTGCCCAGTAAATCCCAGTTTTGGAAAGGCAGCTGTGCAGCAGCAGGCAGAGCCGAAGGTGGGGGGCAGAGCAGCACCATCCTGGGGCAAACACCTTTGCTGTCCTGCCCTGAGCTGTGCTAAGGACACCCAGCTGAGCTGTTCCATCTCCAGGAGGATTTGTGGCTCGTTCTAGGAAACACAGAAAGTCTGCTTGCAGTCTGCTATCCATTTCTGTCTCTAAAGCTTTTCTTTAATGCCACTAAAAAAAAAAGGCTGTTTAAACCCCAGCAGATGTTGAGGATTCCATCAGCATCAGCAGCAAAGAGGTCTGAGGAGAATGCTCAGAGCAGACATTGCCTTTAAAATACAGCACTCAGTGCTGTCCAACCACCCCTGCTTCATATTTTTGAGTATTCTCTCCCTTCTCTCTTGCAGTGCAGAGATAAGAGTATTTTCTACCACAGAAAGCATTTGATGAGCACAGAGAGTTCCCTGGAAAAGCAGAGGCTTTCCTTTTGGAGGACCCAGCTGTGAAAACTCTCTGCTCTTCTCTTTCAATGACTGGAACTCTCACTGGGAGACCTTTCATTGTACTTAGAGAGGTACAGAAACCAGCTATAATTGAACTTGCTGATTCTGGTGCGAGAACCAATGAAAGCATTTAATTTTCCATTTAATTGTCTCCTTTGTTCGCCTGTCAATGGCTTTGCACACTCTACAGCTATTTATTTTCCACACAATTTCACCTCTGAAGGTACTTGGAGCCAGGGAAAGACTAATGATGAAAGTTTAGCTTGCCAGAGAATCCTCACCTGCAACGTGAGGTGGGGCTGCCAGAATTCATTCAGCTCCTGCTCTCCTCTGCAGTGCCAGCCCTGTCTGACCCAGCACCTCCAAAAATCGGAGAAACTTCACTGATTACACTCTCAGTGGGAGATTTAGGAACCTCAAGTGTAAGGACTGTCATAGTCACTCTTATGTGGATGATTTTTTGTTGTTGAAACTATTATTTTGCCAAAATAAAGAGGCAAAGACAGGCAGAAATGCACATTTCTGAGTGTGATCCCTGTGCAACAGGAAAATGCACAACTAGTTTAGAAAATATGGTGAAAAATGGAAATAACTTCTATATGCATTAAAATTAAGGTGTTTTTTCCCTTGCAACTCCGTGCCCTTGTGTCACTGAAAAGTTCCAACACCCAATTAAAGCCCCAGATATCCCCTGGCATACAAATTCTCATTAAGCCTCTTTGGGTGATGGTGGGAGCTGCCCACTTTTGCACCAGCACTACTTCTAACTGCAATTACAATCTTTAGGGAGACCCAAACCCAAATAGTAAGAGTTAGTGGTGGCTGTTTTCATGGGTCTTTTTCTTTTCAGCTTAGACAAGGCCAGGTGATTTCCAAAGAAGGAATTTTAAGTTGCTTTTCTGTTTACAGAAGGGCAGAATTTTCATATTGGACTGAGCTCCCTGGGGTTTGGATTACACATTAAACAACGTTAAAATCATTTTTTCCCTTTCCAGTTGCAGGCAGTGAGGGCACAAAGGCTGGGTCTCGTGGAGTTCAAGTGCATCACAAATGCAGGCACGCTGTGGCCAGGTGAATAAATTCAGTTTTCAGGAAGAAGGTGCCAACACTGGGTTGAGAACTATGGGAAGCACTTGGCTGTACATCACCTCCTTTCTGTGCCTGTCCTCTCCTCTCATCTTGAGACTGTGCTCCATCCTGTGCTGTGGAAAAGGGAACAATTCACTCAAGCTTGACAGACAGCAGATGAAATCTGGTGTGTTTTTAGCAGGAATTAATTTACCTGCAGCCAGCAGCACAAAATAACCTTTTGGAGGCACGAGGTCGGGGCACAGATATCTGCATTCTGCTGCTGGTGCTTAAGGCTCTCCCAAATTTGCATGAAGTTTTCTGTCCTGATAATATCACAGAAAAACAAAACAAATCGGATCGTGCTGTTGCAATTAGAAGTTGCTACAGTGAGGGAAATGTGGACTTTCCCAGCTGAGTGTTATGACTCAATTATTCTGATGTTTCCCCTGCCTTCGTGGTATGAATGAAACACCAGAAACAAACACACAGGTGAACTGAGATGGTAAATATTTTCATGTAAGGAAAAGGGCTGTTTTCAGTCAGAGAATGAGTACCACTGAAATGATTTACTCATTTAACAATCTACAATAAAATATGTACAGTTTGACAGCTGGTTTACAGGCCAAAGCTGCTCTTGTGACATCTCTTTCCACAGAGATCCCAATCACAGCAATTTTTGGTTGCCATTCTGTGCATTTTAACTCCACTGACAGCAGGTTACACTTGTAATCCTTCCTGAGACTGAAAAGCCACTACTGCTGCTTCCCTCTCTAAGTGATTGCAGGGACTGAGAGGCTGAAAGATGAAGGTACTAAATACCTTTTTCTTTTTGCATTCCCATTGAGCCCTCGTTAAGGATGGGCTGTGTTAGCTGGGATCAAAGCCTGCTCTGGTCCATGGGGTGAAGTGAAGGTTTCAGGGCTGACTGGTTGTGGTTTAAGTGATTTGCCTGCACTCAGCCAGAGATTTCAGCCCTTTGCCATCACAACCCTTTCACAAACAGTGGCAGGAACTCGTCCTCGTCAGACAATGCCATCAGCAGATTAGAATGCACACCCAGCAACATTTAAATCCTGCTCCCCATGCTCTGTAACCTACAGAGATTCCTGGTTTGTGTCCTGCCCTTGCTGCTTTGGGAGAAAACCTAAAGGAAGAAATTCCCAGGAAAACAAGGTTTGGGAAAAGACAGTCAAATCCATTCAGGAGGAATCAGGGTATTAATTAAACTTTGTTTCCTTCCCCCTGAATCCTGCCCTTGGTGCTCTGTGGCTTTGGTTGCTGTGTTGTGTTTGGGGGTTTGGTTGGCTTTATTCCCTTTGCTTGGGTTGGTTGGACAGAAGCTCTGCCTGGAATTTCTCTGGAGCATCAGCCCCCAAGCAAGGGGGGAATTTGGCTGTTTCATGTATGTCCTGCAAGAGCACAGGGAATTAAATGTCCAGGAACATTAACACTGCTCCCAGGGCCACACAAACCCATTATTTTACAGCCAAAACATTCATTATCTTAACAGAGGAGGATCTTGCTGACAATTAACACAGAGGCAGAGGGAGGCAGGGCACAGCATGTTTTATGGGCACCACTGCATTTTTCTGGCTGTGTCCTGTTTTATGGGGACCCTCACATTTTTCTGACCCCATGAATTCAGCCCCAGGCACAGGCAGCCTCACTGCTGTTGATTCAGCCTGCAAACAACCACTCATCCCACAGGAAGGGTGAGATTTGCTCAACCTCAGAGGAACAAATTGGAAACTCTCCGAGAGAAGTGGGTGAAACACTGAGCTGCCAAGATTTTCACTTTTTTCACCCCTCTTTCAGCTGTTCTGGTTTATTTAATTTTTGGAATTTGACATTCCTAATAAAGAACCAGCACCTGGAATGAAGTGGGTAAGAGTATTTAATTAATTCAGAAAGGCCAATCCCAGGCATTTAAGCTGCAGGGAAGTACTTGCAAACAAGAGTGTTTAAGATTAAAGAATAGACCCCCAAATATGAAAACACTGAGGTTTATTTAATCCTGTTAATCTCAAACCACTCCTGTGGTTTTGAGGATCAGATTTGGGTTCTTTGAGTATTAAAGCTGGTGATATGCTGAGGAGATGGATCCACTCCTCTGCAAAATAAACCCACGTGGAATCCTGTCATCACCTTTCACAGTCTCTGACTCTTCCTGGCTATTTCAGCTGGAAAAATATCATTCTCGTGGCATTCACCTCACAGCACAACAGCAGGAGGAGGAAAAGGATCCAGCAGCAATGGAAACATAATCCCTGGGGACAGGTTAAAAGGCAGAGAGGAAAAAACACAACTCAGGGTCCTCCCAAGTCTGGCAGGACACAGAAGAGGAAAGGAGAGCAGCTAATCATTGATTTACAGAGACCTCTGGGCAGAGTCCAGGTGCTCTAAGACTGTTTTTCTGTTATCCCTGCCATTTTAGATATAATTTGTTTGTTTCTGGAATATAATTCCCCTGAAACACCAGGCAGTGAAATATGGGATGTCTGTGAGACACCTGAGGGGCACCAGAGCTCAGTGAAAACAAAACCCAAACCCCCAAACACAGCCCATAGAAACACAGTTTCCTGCAGGTAATTCCTGCAACACATCTGAGCTAAGGTGAACCCCAAAGATGCCTCTGTCTTGACTTTAAATGGAATTATATGATCAGCTGAGAATTCCATGTTTAACTTACAGATCCCAACTTTTAGGCAGATGAAATTCAGCCATGGGGACCCAACAACACCCTTATCCAGGCTCAGTGAGCAAGGAACCATCATCCCCCTTTCCCTACAGCACAGCAGCACCCCCAGCAATGCAAAGAATCCAGCCATTTAGAAGAGTGGCTTCAGGTTAAAGAGCTGGCATGTTAAGGAGCAGCAGGTTTGGAATGAGGCAGTTTGATGGTATCAGACTGTGTTTGTCTTGGGGGTCCAAGCTGAGCCATCCTGGGATTCACCAGGGAGGGCACGAGCAATCCTCTTTACCTACAAGTGGTTGCTCCCCATGCAGGGAGGACTCAGGTGATATTTTTTTCAAAGAGAAAGCAATTTTCCACCCTCCAGCTCCCTACAGAGCAGGAATCAAGAGACTTTAAAACACTCTGACCATCCCTGCTCCACACCTTGTGTTGGCACCCTGGCAAGGGAGCTGCCATCCCTTCACAGGGCACTATAAACCTACAGAGACTCTGCTCTCAAAGCTTAAAACCAGGAGGGGTTTGGACCCTGACAAATAGAACAACTTTGTCAGGGTTCTGACAAAGGGTTCTGACCCTGAGTTCTGCTGACTGAATCATTGCCCTGCTCCTTACTTAGAGGAAATGCAGACTCAAATGGGCTTGCACAGAGCTCTTTCTCTGCCAGGGCAGAATGCAGAGTCATGAAAAGCTGTCACCAGCAGCTCCCAGCTCCAGGTCACTGGGGCTGATGGTCACCAGTGCCAACCATCACGTGGGAAGGGACACGAGGGGTGTGGGAGCTTCTACAATTGCTCCAGCACAGGCAGGGGCTGTGGAGGTAATCACAGCAGGAGAAAAGCCAAAATGTTTGGGGCCTCTTCTCACTGAATACCAGTTTCTGTGCCTTTCAGGACTTCTGAGTTACCCAGAGACTGAAGCAGCACCAAAATCTGAGAAGGAGAAGTTTCTTCCAGGAACTTTCATTCAGCACAAGATTTAGAGCATTCACCACTCACTGAAGCTCAAGAATACTGGAAAAACCTTGAGGGTTTTGTGGTTCTTAGGCAATATCCCACATTAAACTGGAGCTCCTGGACAGGCCAAAACTAACCCAAAAGCCTCAGAAATGCCTGTTCACACAACACTTGCCCCAGTGACCACACCAGCAGGGGCATGGATCTGTCCAAGGCCCTCAAAGTCAGTCCAACCCTGCTGACCTGCTTTCTTTTAAATAGAAATCACCTTGATATTTCACATAGTTGGGTTCTTTTCATGAACTGCTTTAGGATATGCAAGGGGCAAGAGGGGAAAATAATGTTCCTGAAGCAGGAAAAGCTGCAGGACTGAGAAACAATCCCAGGGTTTCGAGGGGGTCGCTGCTCCCCAGAGAGAACAAGCCTGCTCTGGCTTTGCACAGGTGTAAATCTTGGACCAGGTATTTGCTCCTCCTTCAGCTCCTACTTTTTGTCCTGGAATCATTGGAATGATAACAAAGAACCTGCATATTTAATGTGGCAATTGGCATTTCTCTTACTAGGTAAGTAAATATTTAATTCTTTCCTCTTTTCCTTTTTTAAAGCAAGATCCCCTAGTGTGAGCTGTGTTTCCAGGACCCTCTTAACCCTGGATAAAGAGGAGCAAATTCCAAGCAACACCTGTATTTTTGCATTTTCTCATTTCCCTACCCAAACTTACTCTCAGCCAGTTACATATCCCAGAAATTGCATCATCTGCTCCTTGATAAGTGTATTTTTTGGGCTGTTTTCTGCAGGAAAACGTTGGCTCAGTTAGCAAAGCCCTGCTGGAACAAATTCCCTAATTTAAGCAGCTCAGTCTGTGTTCTGAAGAGGGAGTCATTAATGTTCTGGATGAGAATTCAACGTTTTCTTGGTGGCATTTCCATCCTCTGGTCACTGCTCTCCAAGAGAGCACCAGAATGGCCCTAAAAACCCCAAACCCCTCACACTGTGGAGTTGTGTTACCATTCCCTCTGTGTCTGGGAAAGGTGAAAGGGCTTTGCTGGCAGAGGTAGGAACTCTGATGCCAAAGAATTAAACCTTCTAAGGGCAGAAATTTTAGGGACAGCAGCTAAAGCATAAGGAAGTGGTACTGAATTTCCCCAGCAAAGAAGGGTTAGATGCAGGTTTGTGCTCAGGGAGGAATTAGGTCAGACTCCACAAGACGTGAAATGATTTATGCTAATGAAATATTAACTCCCAACAAGGGGGAATGTGTTGGCACTTTCATGGGAACTCACTGCTCAAGAAAAAAGCAACACACGTGGCAAGAAACCAACCCAAACAATGCCCAGGTTGGACTGGTTTGGTCAGAGAGCCTGATCCTCAGAGGCTGACATAACAATCATTTATTTATTTGGGGCTCAAGCAAATGACAGGAACTGTAGCAAGGAATAATCCCCAGCAAATCTCTCCTATCAGCAACAAATACAGTTCTGTAAAATATAACTACCCAGAGGTAGCAATTTGGCCTCAGTGAGATCCCTCATACACCCCTGTCTTATTGTGATGCTTCTCCTTAAATTTGGTGCCTAAGTTAATAAACCATAAAGACTTGGCTATCAAAGCTGTGTCACAACAGAGCTGGGCACACAAAACCCGCAGAGATTAGTTGATTCCACTACAAAGGAACTTAATGCCACTGCCTACATTTCTTAGCCTTGCTGATTAACAAGGTGTACTTCCTTATTTTTAGAGAAATACCAGCTGTCACAATCACTAAAGGAACCCCAAAAAGCAATACTATACACAACATTGAACAAACAAAATAGCTCAGTAATCTTGGAAGTTTTCCAGAGTTGTTTTGCAGGGTTCTGCTGTCATTCAGTGGGGTTTTATCCAGAGATCAGCATAGAAATGCCTGGATCAGATTTCAGAATTAAGGGTTAATTTTGGATAACCTGAGTTTGATTCCTGACTTTAGGAGTGGGTTGGATTGTTTTTTGCTATGCCCTCTCAGGCCAACCAGAACCCCATTAAATTCCTGCCTTCCATTCCTACAGGAAATCTTTTATTTATTGTTGTTTTGTGTTTGTTTGTTTTTAAATCAAAATTACTTCCCCATTTGCAAAGCGACTGCTTGAAGTCAAGGATGAGGAACAACAGTATTTTTACTCCTTTTTTCAGGCAAAGTGCAATAATACCCAATCCAGCACCTCTGACCTCCTCCAGTGCTGTAAATACCCCGTATTAATTCTGTATATCATGGCCAGGGAAGGTTTTTTTGGTGTATCTCAGAAAAGTGGCTCTAGGCAGCCCCACACCCAACCCCACACAGAATAAAGAGCATTTTTGTGTCTGTATAACAGAATTTCTGCCTTGCCTTATGCAGCCATGGTGGGGCTGACCTCAGTGGGAGTCGTTTCCCCGATGCTGAAGGAATTTGGATGGAGGCCACTGGCAATGAAATATAATCTGGCTCTATGGGAAAAAGGCCTGAAACCCAACCCCAGACTAGAAGCCATTGTTGTTTGTGCCTTTCAATTTATTTGTTCAGAAGGGTAAAATGCATGGAGGGCCTTTGTTTTCTTATCCCTGCTCATGTATTACTTTAATTATTAACCCTAAACAAGCAAAGTTTTTATGTTGCTAATAATAGTTAATAGAAGAGCATTTGCAATTTGGCCCATCTGAATTCTGGTTTCTGACTGATTTGCTCTGCAGACTCCCTGAGAGGCAGATATAAATGCACACTGCTAATGTGGATTTGGTTGTAGAAGCATGAAGTTGCTGGCAAATACCCTCACTTCAAATTCCTTTTAAAGACAGTTGTGGTTAATTGAAGGGATTTTTGCCTCACTGTGAAAAGTTCTGCTCCAACAGAGGCACCTTGGAGCTCTTATCCCTACAGGGAATATCAGCAGGACTTGAAACAGCCCTTGCTCTTTATAGAGATGTATTTGAAACCAAACCTACTGATGTCCCACCAACAAGGAGAGATCCACAAGATTTGGGGTCCTAAAACATCCCAGGCAGAGCAGAGTAAATGGGACCAGAAACCACCTGTGGGATTGAATGTCCCCATGTCACCCTCTGAGGCTCAGAGCCCCTGTACCTACTGGCACAGCTTGCACTGCTGCAGAGCATTATAAGCACAAAAATCCCTGTACAATTTGCATTTCAGTGTTTGAGAATCACCCAGGTTTTTGTGTTTGCCAGACCTGAGGCTGTCAAGGTGTGCTCAGTTCTTCAGGCATCACATGGCTTTGAAGAGCAAACTCGATACCTTCGTGGGCATGCCCAGCTTGGTGTCAAAACTGGGAATATTTCACTCCCATAAAGGTGTCAGGGCCCCAAATTCCAACATGCTCATGGTTTATGCCAGGCTGGCACTGAACTGCCTGAATAAAGTGCTTTCCTGAATCCCTGCCAGAGCAGACACAGCTCCAGGATGAAACATGGCACAGAGGAACCTTCTGTCCTTCAGGGATGTTCTCCAGCAAGCCTGAGATTCAGCAGAAAATGAGAGAAAACAAGTTATCAAACACTGTATAACCATCTCAGGTGAAACAGGACAAGAATGGAGAGAAAGGATTTGCCAAAAGGAAAGAACTGCGTGGAAATAATCTGAAAATTTCAGGGTTTGGGGCTCAACTTGCCCACCTTTGTTCACCTTTGTGCAGTAATTCACTTCTTAACACAGAAAAAGAGCTCTTTGAGCAACAACAGCAGCAGATCCCAAGTGCTTGTGCCTGTCAGGGACAGGAACCCAGAGGTGAGGGAGACAACATTGTGAAAGAGCTGCAGAAAGGCAGTGTTTTGCTTGGCCACCAGCCACGACATTGCATTTCAACCAGGAGGCACCGAAATGATCCTTTAAAAAGGCAGCTGGAAACAGAGAACGCTGCTCAAGCACCCAGGCCCCCAAAGAATACGTGTTTGTGGCTCTGGCTCGTGGACACAGAATATTAACCCTTAGCTGAGCCCCCTGGAACTCAGCCTGTCTGCTGAAAAAGCAGGAAAAGCCCCATTTTGCTGGAACCTTGGGGTGGATGTGCAGCAATAAACTAAATTCACAGCTGGTAACCAGCCCTGGGAGCTGCAGGGAGGCAAAAGGGGCCATTTGCAAAGGCATGGATGGCAGGATAGTTCTGTCCTGAGAGTCAGAAATGTGGAGATGGTAAAATAAAGGGAGGAGAAGGTGTGGTATTTGTAGCAGAACAGCAGAAAGACAGTCAGAGTGAGAGGCAGAACCTGTACCATGAAGTCCTGGTATTCTGAAATACTCTCATTTAATTTAATTCCATGAGTCTTTTCAGATTAATAATTCCCTCTGAGCTTCCACCTGGACTGCTCTGAGTCAGGACCGAAGACCAGCCTCAATTTTGGAAGTGCCCTGTCCCTTCCAGCACCTTTTTGTTACAGCTCATGGTGGAACTGTCACCCAGTCCAGAAAATAACACAGACATTTCAGTCCTCGATGTTGCAGGGAGGGAAAAATCAAGAAAAAATACATTTCTGCCATATTCCCCACTGATGCACATTTTAACCAACACTGGGAACAAAGGGAAAACCTCACACCCCATCCTCCTACATCAGATTTATTTCAACACGAGATTTCAACACCCTCTTCTATATTCCCCCTCCTTGCTGGGCTCTCCTGGTGTGTGATGTGGTTTCCCAGGGTTTCCTTCGCTCTAATTCCCAGCACCATCTAGTGACACAACTGGGGATAGAAGGGCAGCATTTTATACTGCTCCCTCTCCATTTTCCTGACCTGAAATGGGGTTTGAATTGTCACAAATTAGAAGGATGATGAACAATTAAATACAAACAAATGAAAGTGAAACAGTGCACATTGAGACCAACTTACTGTTTTGGTTCCCTAGTTGCACTGGGAATACTGAAATCACTGCTCATTAAGCCAGTTTTAAAGGCTTTATTAAACTTGAAAATTTTTTTAACAACTTCTTAAAATTCAATTTCACTTCTGCAAAAAAATATTTGAAAATGTTTCTTAAAAGTCAACCCCAATTACGGCATTTTTCCTGTGCTTTCTGCTCCAATCTCCTTCATCCAAAATAACTGCACAGAAATTCCCAGAGCAGTTTGGGCAGCCTAAATCTGTATCTAAGGAGGAACAGAAAGTGCTGAGCCCTGCTCTGAAATCCCTCCACCCTGATGCCCTGCAGCCACACTTGGATGCTGGCACTCCCACAGTCTGCAGGTTATTGGGATGGAAAAGGAACCATCTGTGCCTTTCAGTCTGCAAATATAATATTAACATTTATTTCAGAGCTCTTCAGTGCGCACACAAATGGATGTGGTTCATTTTTCCCCCTCCTGTGCCAATTGCTCTGTGTAAATGCCTGGGTTTCATTTTAGAAGCAACTCCCCCATGGGTTCAGCTCACACTGTGTCTGTCTGTCTCACACCAGCCTGAGGCACAATAACCCCCAGTTCCTCCATCAGCACTTATTTCTGAACCCAAGAGCTAAATGGGCTTTCTTTCTGAAGGTGTCAATGCTGAGGGGATCAAAAAGAATGCCAGGAATGAACATCCAAGAGCCCCATTCTCAGGAGGTGGAACTCTGTACAGTCCTCTTAAAACTCAACTAGAACATGGCCCAAGGACTTGGTATAAAGAAAGATCCTAAACCACCTTGTTCCCTCTCTAGGTTCTAATAATAACTTTGCTTGGCCCATTCAATATTCAGATTTCCAACAAGCCACGTATGAAGAGCCTGAACCTGCAAATTCCAGCAGTGATGGAGGAAGAAGGTCAGTTTTAGCATGACTTTCACCCTGGAGACATCCCTGGGCACAGGAGGAGCTGCTGCTCCCCACTGCAGGCACAGTGACTCAGCTGCCTGGGCACAGTGAGGAGCTCAGGGAAGCAGAGGGGGAATGAAAGGGGATTCCCTGGCCCAGAGTGTGCCAGGATGGCCCCAACACCCTGAAAACACAGGAAATCCAACCAGTCTGAGGTGTGAGCACACAAACCTGCCCGTGCCTGCACATGCAGACCAGTCTTTGTAGCTAAATCTAAATTATTCCTCCCCAGAGCTGTCAACCAGCAGCATGTTTCCCTCCATCAGCTCCGTGTAGCAGCAGCCTGAGATGCATTTCACTCTCTAACCCACATTTTAGGTCCTCTGGGGGAACAACTCCACTCTGCTAAGAAAGCAGCATCTGCAAGCACTTATCAGCTGGGAAAGCACAGAGAAGCTGCCTCTGGAACCAGCCCTCAGAGTCCTTCTCTATGGTGCCTAAAGGTTTTCTTGGGCAAGGAAAACAGAAGAGGGGAAAAAAAAAACCAAGCCAAAAAAATAAGGGAAATAGCTGAATTTTTTTCTTGCAACACCTTTTCAAAATAATCTGAACAGAAAACTTTCTCACTGAAAAATTGGTTCAAGTGAGAAGCACCCAAAGGAAGAATCATCACAGTGCTCCAAATAATTAAATTTATCCCTTTTGTCTCTCTGTGTTTATTAGGCATCTACATTTAAACTCTCACCTTCCATTTGCTGGATATTTGTGCAGGTATAGACTGGTGGAAGTCTCTGCCAGAAAACTGATGAGGAAAGGAGGCTGAGCCCATGCCTGGCTGGTTATCTGGAATGCTGAGAAGTGTTTCATATCATTTGGGATTAGGTGATCAATTCCATAATGGGTTTGCCACTCCAATGGACCAGAAACACAATGCAGTGACAGCTCATCTGTGCCCATGGGAGGTCACTGTTGCTTCACAGAATGGATCAGATCAGCCAGTTTTAGGCCAACAGCTCCGTTCAGATGGGAAACACCTCAAAACCACGTCCATATTTCAGAGTTTCTTCCCTTAATTCCCTTTCCAGAAACACCAGAACTCGAGCACACCCAACCCCATCCCTCTGAGTGCAGGCTGGAACTTCTCAGAGCTGTACTGAGAGGAGACCAAACCCCATCCCCAGGTGCCTCAAGGCATCAAAACCAGGCAGATTCAAACAGGTCCTTCAACCCTGATGACACACAAATCCTCAAGAATAGGGGACAACTGGGTGTCCTCAACAATGAACTGCACCTGATCCCTCCATAGAGCAGCCCAAGGAGTTGATGTCACACAGGGCAACCAGCTCCACTTGTCAAGCTCTGAGGAGGCACAAACAGCCTGGAAATTCTCTTCATTTATGTCTGAGGGGGACCAAGTCAAACAGCCTGACACGAGAGAGATTTCATCACGGGGGAGTGTTTCAGGTAGGTAAATACAGTCTGAACTCACCACCTTTGCCAGCACCAGGGAGCTCTGAATCCAAGGAAAACATTTAGAGGTAACCATGGAGCATCATCACTGCAGGTGAGTCAGGCACAGACAACTCTTGGCAATGAAACAACAGAAGTCACGCAAAAGGTGACAGTGACATTGTCACTACCCCTTCAGGGTGAAGGGTCTGGAGGGTAAGGGTTGAGGGGCAGCTGGGGGGGCTCAGCCTGGACAAAAAGAGGCTCAGGGGGGACCTTCTGGC